>PVHP010014657.1:0-36916 GCA_004024765.1 Zapus hudsonius
GCAGTCTACCTGAAGAATATTGGCTTTCTTGCCTGGAATTGGTGATGGAAGGAAGTTTTGGGTTGTTCGGATGGTTGTTTATTTGGTTTTTATTTAGGACGTTGAGAAGTCTTTTACGCCTGAAATGGAACCCAGTTTTTAAATCCTGGCTGAGTCAAAGCTAGAAGAAGCATGCCCGACCATTTCCTCCAGAAGTAATCCCGGACATGTCCAGCGGCAACTTGGCAGGAAAAATGACATCTGAAGTTAAGTCTTAAGGACAATGTCTTTTTTCCTCCGGAACGGAACAAATGACTCTAACCTGTGGAGACTAAATCATAATTCCACGCACCTTTTCGCTTCTCCAGGAACTCTGAATCTCCCGGTCTTCTGCCTGATGTGTTTAATGTCTCTTGCAGCTCTAGCAGGCAGCATTTTTTCTCTAGTTTCCCTCTTGAAAATGCAGAAGAGAACTGCCGTGTCCACGCTCGTAGCCTCCTGGTCCGTGGATGACCTCGTGAGCGTCTTGTCCGTGGCTATCTTCTTGGTTTTGCAGTGGCCAGAAGAGGCCCCTGGCTACTTCGGCCCCCTGTGCACCACGTCGGGCTCCCTGTACTTGGGCCAGGGCCTGTCCAGCAATTTGAAGGCGACTCTCCTGGTGTCCGACAACTTTCGCGCGCTGCGCCGGGCTGCGCGGGGCCGGGAGGGCGCAGGCTGGGGCTGCTGCGGGGCGCGCTTGGGCGGCCGCGGGGCGCGGGGCTGCTGCGGGGCGCTGGGCGGCTGCGGGGAGCGGGGCGGCCGCGGGGAGCGGGGCAGCCGCGGGGCGCGGGGCGGCTGCAGGGAGCCGGGCTGCTGCGGGGCGCGGGGCGGCTGCAGGGAGCCGGGCTGCTGCGGGGCGCGGGGCGGCCGCGGGGAGCGGGGCTGCTGCGGGGCGCGGGGCGGCTGCAGGGAGCCGGGCTGCTGCGGGGCTCTGGGCGGCCGCGGGGAGCGGGGCTGCTGCGGGGCGCTGGGCGGCCGCGGGGCGCGCTTGGGCGGCCGCAGGGAGCCGGGCTGCTGCGGGGCGCGCCTGGGCAGCTGCGGGGCGCTGGGCGCGGCGCTGGCCGTGTGGGCCGCCAGCCTGCTGCTGGCCGCGCTGCCGCTGAGCGGCTGGGCCGCGGTGGAGCGCACGCCCTGGGGCTGCCTGGCGGACCGCGCCAGCGCCTACGTGCTCCTGCCCTGCGGCGTCTACGCGGCGGCCTTCGCGCTGCTGGCCGGCCTCTCGGCGCCGCTGGCCCGCCGGCTGCTGTGCTCCGAAGAGCCGCGGCCCCTCCGCGCCGACCCCCGGGAGATCTCGCGCGGGGCCTCCGCGCCCGGGACGCCCTCGGCCGCGGCCCCGGAGGACGCTGCGCCCGGAGACGCCCGGGACGGCCGCCCGCGTCCGCGCCCCGGGTTGGGAGCGGGGCCGCCGGCCGGCTCCGGGCGCTTCCCCGCCAGCATGGCCCAGAGGCGCTTCGCGTTCATCCTGGCGCTGACCAAAGCCACCCTGTGGCTGCCCATGATGGTGAGTCCAGGCGAGGGCGCCCGGCAGGCAGGGCCGAGCCAGAAGCCAGGGCGGCGGAGAGCTGGGCGGCTCGATGGAGAGGGAAGGGGACACTTCCAGGCGCGGGGACTTACTTTGCGCAGATCTGGCGTCAGCAGGAAAGGACGGAGCAAAATGGGTTTCCTCGACCTCCTGCGTTCCTGGCTGGCTGCTTCACTCCAGCCCCTAAGAAGTAGAGACGCGGGCTGGGACTTGGTGCGGGGCAGGCGAGGGACAACAGGCGACCAACCAGCCTTTGTTCCCGTGCCTAAGTGTAGGTTAGAGACCAGGGGGCTGACCAAGGACGGAGGAGTAACAAGTACTTGTCCCAGGGACTCGCTTTCCCTGGTGGTTTCCCTTGTGGTAGATTGCACCTCGGTGAAGATTCCCTCGCCAGCAGGTGCGCTCAGTATTCGCCAGCCGAAACCACCCAACCCTGTTGGGTCTGGTGCCCCTGCGGGTGCGTCCTGGGGGTCCCCCTCCAAACCCAAGTGCTCCAGGCCCAGAGCAGAGCTCCTGGCTCCGTTACAGGAAGAGGACTGGAGGATTCTGCTGGAAAGCCTGGCAGAAGAAGGGAGATATTTGGGCAGTGGAAAGTGGGATTCTGGGTTAGTTTCAAAGTTCTCTGCCTTTCAGATCCACATGATGGTCCAGCACCTGGTGGGATTCCAGAGCCTTCCTGTGGATACCCTCAGCTTTCTACTGACGCTGCTGGCCACCACTGTAACTCCAGTGTTTGTCTTGTCCAAACGCTGGACCCACTTGCCTTGTGGCTGCATCATCGACTGCAGGCCAGACGCCTGCCCCTTAGTATCAGATGGGGGGGAAAGTAAGTCCTGCGTAGTGACCTCAGGTAATGTGCCTGTATCGAAACTCAGAAAAGTGGTATCTTGAGAAAGTTGCCTGAGGAGAAGAAAAAGTTCTCAAAGGTCTGAAACAATCCTTAGTTGGGTGTTGGAGGGAGTAGGTTTTAAGTGAGGTAGCGTATAAACAAACCTAAGAAGTATTTACACACTATGATTATGTTAAGTATGAAAGGAAGAGACAAGTTCACTCAGCACAGACCTTGGATGTTAACAGAGGACCTTAGAGAGCACATCCACCACATCTCAGCCTTGTGTGAAAAGTAACTTCCCATCCCCTCCCAAGCCTACAAATGAGCAGCCTACACCTGAAAAGAGATTAACTGAAAGGGTCGTCAGCTCTTAGTCAATGGAACAGGAAGCAAAGTATTTTCTCCTAGGGTATTGAAAACTTCACACTTATGAAGTAAGTAATCAGAATGCTAGAAAATAGTCCCCAAAATAAAATTTTAGTGTGTTCCTCCGATATTAGAAATAGATCCAGCCCGAACACCAACAAGGAAAAAACCTCCAAATTTCAAAAAGGTATAGAGGTGCAGGTTGTTTTTGTCTGTGCACTTGTGAACCTAGTCATAGGACTCACTGTAACCTGTTCTAGAGAGCCACTTAGAGGGGGAAGGGAGGCCTCACCCACACTGCAAGGCTGTGGCATTAGCCATCTGACTAAAAGAATGGGTTTGATTCCTACTCCTCAGCCGATAAGAAGTTGAAGTAGGAGGGAAGCAGGAGCAGTTGAAGAATAAGCTCTATATATGGATCTCCTAGAAATGAAAAGTGCTTCTTGCCATTCCAGACAAAAGATGGGCACCAACACTTAATAAATTTGATAGTTTGTTAGTATATGTGGAATTACCTGTCTCATGAGTTGTCCTTTAGCCAGTGTAGTGTTCCTTAGCAAAGAAGAAAGGTTACATACAACAGTTCAACTCAGACCATTTCTGCATTGTAAAAATTAGAGAATACCAAGATATTCTTCAATCACAAGGGATTCTCTTTTTTCTTTTATTTTTAAGCATTTTTATTAGTATATAATTATATATGTATATATATTTACATAACATTCTCAGTATCATAAATTATTAAAGAAAACCCCTTAAAACCAGGATGACATACCCGTTTATGAACCATATATTCTCCCCCACCATGGCTCTTACATTCTTTCTGCCAGCTCTTCTGCAAATTTCCTTGAGTCTTAGTGGGTGAGTTTAAAGTTTGCATAATTGTTAGGTTCCTCAGAGTCTCTGAATTTGTGTTTGGGACTATTTTGGGTACTCTTGGTGTCTATCTCCATTACCCTTCCCTAGGATATCTGCCCTGCTATGGGAATCTCTTTTGCTCATCGCACCACTTCCTTAGAGGTTGTGTTAGGGCTCTAAATGGTTAGTTTGAGGCAGTTTGTCTCCTGCTTGGGTGTCCCCCATCAACTCAGGTCCTCTTGGTGGAGTTCGGTTATCCACAGTTTTCATTGATTTCTGAAAAATACAAACAGAATCTCCAGCGGAGAGTGAGATCATTATTGGTTAATCGAGACTAATATTGCTAGTTTGGTGAGATATTAAAGGGTGTAGCCTTTCTGAAGACCTATGGTGAGTGAGGACTTCCCCTTGGAAATCCGGTTCTTGTTCTCCACTCAAGGTTGCCTTGTGTCTCCATACCAGTCAAGGGTTCCCTGCCACTGAGTGGATCTCATAGCCAATTATCCAGCTGTTGATTCGCCACCTAGGTTGAGCTCCACTAGTGCACAGATGGGCACTTCTTGTCTTGCTTGTCTGTGCCATATAGCTGTGTGTTCTGCATTCTCAGGCCATTCGTCAGCGTAGCTTGAGGATGTCGCCTGCTTTCTTGGAATATCGTTGTTCTGGTTCCCCTGCAAGCTTAAATATTTATTACTACTATTTTTATTTGTTGATTGCATTTTAGAATATCTAGATATTTTTAATTCATATATTTTGGTTGCTAAGAGTGTCATAAAGATTTACTGTTAATAGATGAAGACAGTATGTCTTTAAGTAACTATGACATAATAATAATGTGCTTCTAGAGATTAATAGAGCATTAAAAGAAGAAGTTAATGCTCCTCTCATAAAAATATGTAACAATAAATTATTTGCAAGGCTGTTCTAGCAGTCTAACGATGCATAGTGAAGCAGCTCTGTCTCCCAGGGAGGGAGACAAGAGTCTGATGGAGTGAATATGAAGTCTTAGTGAATCGAGGAGCACCTGTCTAAGTTAAAAACACAATGCAGCAGATCTACCTTAGCATATAACTGGGAAATGTTCTATCATCTGCACTTCACAACATAAAAGAGCCTGAGCCAGGCTAGAAGACTTAGTGATCACATTAATATCACATCTAATTAGATGTGATATTAATGTGATCACTAAGTCTTCTAGCTAAGCCGGGCGTAGTGGCGCACGCCTTTAATCCCAGCACTTGGGAGGTAGAGGTAGGAGGATTGCAGTGAGTTCGAGGCCACCCTGACTACATAGTGAATTCCAGGTCAGCCTGGGCTAGAGCAAGACCCTACCTCGAAAAACAAAACAAAAAAAATTAAAGCAAGCCTTTCAAGTTCAAAATAATTTTTGTAACTCAAATTGTCATTACTTTTATTGGCACTCATAAAATTCCAAAATAGAATTTAACCATGAAGGCTTTTGTTGGCATGTATGGCTTCAAAAACAATATGTTGCGAGAAATACAAATTTAAGAAACTTCTGATTTCAAATGGCTCCATTTCTTCGTCTGATTCAGGCCATAGGGAATTCCCATAGCAACAACGTATTCTCATTACAGGAGGAAGGTGACACAGTTCATTTGCCATTACTAGGAACTCTGGCAGGTCAAGTGCTTAGTCATCAACTCTCTCTGTCTCTCTCTCTCTCTCTGTCTCTCTCTGTCTCTCTCTCTCTCTCTCTCTCTCTCTCTCTCTCTCTCTATATATATATATATATATATATATATATATATATATATATACTCTTTGTTTTCAGAATTCACCATTAAACAACTAAAATAGGAGATGGGATTGAAAAGAAGGCTCAGCAGTTTAAGGTGCTTCATTGCAGAGCCTGATGGCCTGGGTTCAATTTTCCAGTGCCATGTAAAGCTAGATGCTATGGGTTCATCTTCTAGATACATGTATATATAACTTACTTCACATCTCAACTTCACTGAATAGTAACAAAGACATAGGACCAGAAATTAATGTCACTCCTAGAAAAACACATCCAGAGATGAGAATTCCCTTGTGTCTTGAATAACAATTTATATTGCTACTACTTCAAAATGTGTTTTTTAGGTGAATTTAACCATAAAAATCTCAGATGGCACATGCATGCATTGGATATGGCTTTCACACTAGTATTCTTGGCCTAATATGATGTTTTCTGAAATAAACAGCTAATAGTCAACCTTCTTATATAAAAGTCATGTATGCTTTTATTTCCTCACAAAATCAGAATGTCTAGTGACAGATTTGAAGTTTTTTCTTTTACTTGGCTGATTTAAAAATTTACCATTGGTAAAACAGGACTAATATATAATCTGGGGTTTAGAAGCACTGAAGCTCTTGCTTTGCAGAAAATTTAAAACATTGATTTCATGTTTCAGATTTTTAAAGGTATTAAGCTATATTGTTTTGGTTTTCAAGTTTTTTGTAAGTTGTTAGTGAAAGTCTGGTCAAAAAATTTAAAGCAATATAGGTGTATTGTAATTATCATAAAAAAGGAATCAGAGCCTTGAGGGACAGGTCACAGCTATAATCTCAGCATTTAGGAGGCTGAGGTAGGAGGATCCCAGTGAGTTCAAAGCCAGTCTGAGCTAGAGAAACCCTGCCTCAACAAAACAGAACAAAAATAATAACAAAAAACAAGATTCAGGCACTCTAATACTTTCAAGCCCTTCCTCCAATGAATAAATATTTTATGTGTGTCTGTATTCATGTGTAAGATATGGGGATGAGATGCCGCATGCCATAGCCAGCATGGAGGTCAGAGGACCACCTTAGGGTGCTTGTCGTCTACTTACGCCTTCCTTTGGAGATAGGGTCTCCCTTAGTATTTTTGCCACTGGCAGGCACGACATCCAGATTCTCATGGCTGTGTTCCGCTGCCACTGCTATTGGCACCTTGGCATCACACACACACACACACACACACACACGAACCACTTTACATCTGCCTTTACACACATGCTACAGAATACAACTTGGGCTGGTAGGCTTCCAAGTAAACACCTTTAAACACTGAGCCTTCTCCCCACCCCCAAAAGAATGAAACTGTAACCATATCCCTCTGAACATCACACTTCATTCGTCCAGCATCACTGAGCAAAAGCCATCCGGGACCAAACTCTTCTTCTCAGCCAAACACGATTTCTACAGGTTACTTTGCTATTAGCGGACTGGATACTACATGCTCAGTGAGGGACAGGTGTTCTCAGTTTCTGGCCTGTGAGTTGGATTTGAGTCAAAGGCATGATTTTTAACCAGTTTTTACAGATTTTAGGATCAGGAAAATTCACATCTAAATATGCATATCTGGTTTGAATCCTGAAAAATTGGAATAGCTGACAATACTGCCCCCAATAATTAGGTGGAGCCAAGGAGCTGTGGATACAAGTACCGCCCACTTTCTGTAATATACTAGTCTTTATTAATTATTAATGCCACCTGACTAGTCCCTATAAACATTCAAGTTTTTCTGTCTTTTATTAATAATATTTTTAGAAGACAAGTTTGTGTTCAGTGAACTTAAAAATGTTCAGTTTTGATTCTGATACTAACAGTTCATTCAACATGGTTGTGATGGTTAGGTTTTGTTGTCAACTTGGATCTTCTTAATTATCTTGGGTGGGTCTCTGAGGATGTTTACAGGAAGGCAGCCTCTCAGTAGGGAGCAGGATGTAAAGAAGCTCAAAGAAGCTAGAAGTAAACATCCTTTCCTGTGTGGGCAGTGCAGGAAGGAAATTCCAGAGACTCAGGAAGCCATTAAGTCTGGGATAGGGTTGCAAGAGCCCACCATAAGCCTATATAAAGGGGAAGAAATTCTCTTTGGCCTCTTGCCTGTTTGCTGTTCTGTGGTGTTGGTTATGGGTTTCTCTCTCTTCTCGGATCTGTGAAAGAGGGCCAGCCTCTTTCGTTGTTACGGAACTTCCCCTCAATCTGTAGTTTCAATCAATACTTTCCTTCCCCAAATTGTGCCTGGTTTGAAGATTCATCCCAGCGGTGTGTGGCTGACTGGGACAATCGTTTTGATTGTTAACTGTTATTTTTAATACATTTTCCTAAGGGTCATCCCACCCTTTCCAATCAACCTCTCGTCAGCTCTCACAACATTGTGAAACTGTAAAACCTATCTTCGCATTACCTGCTCTAGTCACCGTTTACCTTTAGTGCTAACAAAAAGTCACTGGCAACAATATTTTTAAACTTAAAGCAGTTTGCATAGTTAATAATTGATACACATGCTCTCATCTTAAACTCTTAAATCCACACCCTTCCATTTTCATTACCATATGGTTTCTCATGAGTCAACAAAGCAATTTCATCTAGGTAAGACCTGAATTCTGGTTTTTCATAAGGTAAGTGATCATAGACAGGTTTCCTGTATCCACCTCAGTTTTTCAACTACTAAAGAAGTCCAGTGAAGCTCCTGTTATGTAAGGCTATTTGCGTGTGATGTAATATGATCAGTGTACCACCTCATTCATTCTCATAATTTCTCTTCCCAGCCCGCCTCAGACAGTCTTGTGGTCCACTTAACTTGGAGGCAGATTCCCTAGAAGCACATTTTGTGCATTCTTTAAACATCAGCAGAGTTTTACTTGATGTATTTTAGAATTTTAACATACAGATAACGTAATAGATATTGGGCTGGAGAGATGGCTTAGTGGTTAAGGCACTTGCCTCCAGTGCCTGAGGCCCCAAATTCAATTCCCCAGGACCCACATAAGCCAGACCCACAAGGTGGTAGCCCTGGTGCGCTCTCTCTCTCTCTCTCTCTCTCTCTCTCTCTCTCTCTCTCTCTCTCTCTCTCTCTCTCCCTCTACTTAATAAAGAAAAATAAAAAAGTAATAGATATTGACAGCAATTTTAGCAACATAAAATTAGTTTTTAAGATGAGTTTTATTTTCTTAAATTCTCAATTTTCCCCTTTATATCTTTTTTTGGAGGAAGGTAATACTATTAATAGATCATTCTTTTTAATTCCATCATCGCTAAAAGTAGGTTAGAATCATAGTTTAATTTTACTGAAGTACAGAAAGTAGGAAGGATGGCTTATATAAAGCATGACCATCTGTTTCTATTTTTCTTTTCTTTTCTTTTTTGTTGTTTGTTTGTTTGTTTGTTTCTCACTCTAGCCCAAGCTAACATGTAATTCACTATTAGTCTCAGGCTGGCTTCACACTCACAGTGATCCTCCTGCCTCTGCCTCCCAAATGCTGGGATGAAAGGCCGGTGCCACCATGCCCAGCTCTATTTACTTTTGATAGACATTTTTCTTGTTTGTGCTTTGGCTCAAACAAAAATGAATGATACTTATAACCCTATGTTTCAATAAGCAGAACTTGTTTGTAAATCTTTGATTCTGAAAACATTTCAGTACTATAATGGGCACGTGAATTCCACTGTGGTATGTTATAAAGTAAATCAAATTTTATGTATTAAACTTCATAGCTTTTCATAATTTTCCCAACAACCCAACACATAGAACTAACAAAGTAGGAAATTTCCTTAGAACATGTCATGTTTTAAAGATGAAAAACAAAACTCTACATTGGATTTTCACTATAGCTTCTGTATAACTTTGTTCCTAATATATAAAATATTACCTAATATTGGCTGGAATTCACACACAAAAGCTATATCATTTCCTAACACATTTTTGTTCTATTGACTTTCCATTACACCCATCAACTAATAGTATTACATTTAGAATGCCAGCATCTTTCACCTTATTTAAGTCATAAATTTTATATAAACATATTTAGTAATTAATAAGACTTATAGACACTATAAAATGCTTCATCCCATATAAATGTATGTACACTTGCTTTTTAAAACAAATATATTCACAGTATATTTCATAAGATATGTACGTGTTGTTGAACATGGTGACACACACCCATAATCCCCAAATTGAGAATAAAAGATGAAGAATTCAAAATCAGCCTGAGATAACCAGAAAATCCCACACCAGCCTGTGCTACATAGTGTTACCCTAATCAGAGAGATGGGAGTAAGAGAAATAGAGAGAAAGAAGAAAGAAATTTTCAAAGTTGGCAAACTATATGATATATGGCAGCACCATGATCTTATATCTAATGTGTCAATTTATAGACATATAAATGTCATAAGTAGTATACCCAAAGATATGTAAGTTAGTCTTATCAATTGATCTTGGTTTTGCTAAATCCCTCATAATATGAAGGTTAATTAATTTCCAGTTGAGCAGAATTTATAAGTGATATATGTCATCTCCAAATTAAAAAAATACAGAATTGGTGAACTGAGAAACCTAATATTACATATATTTGAGAGCTTCCTAAGTTATACTGAATATTTGCCATATTAAACCACTTTAAAGATTAAAAGTATCTTTCATATTATGTGCAATTTAAGATCCTAATTGTGTAAGAAAAAATAGGTTCAGATTACTAAGAAGGTTTTGGAAGGCATATGACTTTGAAGAAGTTTCAATAAGTAACTGGAGAAGGCTTTAAGCTAACAATAATAAGTTTAATGCACTTGCTATGTGTCCAACAGATATATATATATATATATATATATATATATATATATATATATATATATATATCTTTTATCCTAATTTTATAATATACTAAGCCAATCTTATTTTTTTCCACATAGCCAAGAGGAAAGCCTTTGAATTTAATCTGTCATTCCAACAAAGTTATGGGATTTATAAAATAGCACAGCCAGATTACTATGACGGTGATGAAAACATCATATCCTATCACAACCTGAAGAACTATGAATGTGAATCTACAAAAGAACCTCAGAGAGACAACCATAACATCTTCAATGCCATTAAAGTAGAAATCAGCACCACGCCATCTATGGACAGCGCCTCACGGACAGGCATCCTCAAAGGCATGAATACTGATACCACAGAAGTCAGACAAGACCCTGGCAAAGAAAAGGGTGCATTTTCTGACAAAATGGGAAGTGATGTGACCTACGTAGAGACCACTGTTTTTGAAGGTTCAGAGAGAAGACTATCTCATGAAGAGAATCCGAAACCAGACCTTTCAGACTGGGAGTGGTGTAGAAGTAAATCAGAAAGAACACCCCGTCAGGTACAGTAAATTCCTGTGAAATTAACAGAAAGCTATGATAGACGTGAAAAATGATGAGCTTAGCTTTCGCTTTTGGAGCCCAAAGGCTATGTAGCTTGCCTCAGTTAATTTGCATTGTATTTCATTTTTTCAGCTGTCCTTTGAAGGACATTTTAGATTATTTTTTACATCTGCATTCACAATTTATACATTTTGGATTCTGTAGACAAAGGGAAATAGAATCTTTGAAAAGCATAAAACATTTATTTTAACCTCAGTTAATCTGTTTAAATCCAGACTACCTTCTCAGAGCTCACGCTTCTAAACCAAGAGGTTAAATTGGTTAACTTGTAGATTTTATCCCCCCCCCATTTTTTTCTAAAAACATCTAACAAGTCCCCAAGAGAATATATATATGTATATATGTATATATATAAATGAGATTTGCACTTTCAATTATAGCTATATAGATTGCATGATTAATTGTCTTACAAGGATTAGCCCCTCTAGTACTCAGCATAGAAAGAAAATGCATTTACTTCAGAATACATTCTAGTGAGCCATTTTGAGCTCTGCTTAATGCACCATTCCTATAAATATGAAAAAAATGGCTTAATGACCTGCAAGAAACTAAAAGTATTTCATGAGTCCTACTTTACTCTCCTGTAGATTCAAGACTACTGATAACGAGAGTTTTTTTTTACTTTATTCAATTTACAGTGCGATATTGACATGAGATTACGTCTTCTGAACTCTTGTGTTTGATAATTATAATTGCTCTTGTTTTCTAGAATATTAATTTACTAGGGAGAAGGTAGCTTTTTGCATGATTTAATGAAAATATTAGCCTAACTGCACTTGGGGTCTGGAATCCAATAACATAACTCCAGAAATATTCTGCTGGGAATAAACCATTCCTCAGCTAAAAGCATCACCACGTATTGCCAACTATGAATATGGTTAGAATAATATGCGATGTCTTTTTCCCATTAATTAAGTAAAGCTACTATCATTCTATATCACTGTTTAAAAATTAAGAATAGTAAAATGGGATTTACAATATATATTAGAAAACATGACTGCACACATTGCTTAGCAATTAGGAATCTCAGGAAAATAACGTTAAATATTTACCACAAATTGAATAACATAGAACAGTGAAGGCCAAAGAATAAAATGTTGCATATTTTTTAGAGTATAGCTTCCCAGCTAATAGGGATTCCTACATGTTTATCATCAAATTGCTCCTGAATGATTATCTCCTGGTTTTCTATAAGTTGATAAATAAGTCATGATGGAGTGTGTGTGT
The DNA here is from genome assembly GCA_004024765.1 of Zapus hudsonius. Classification (NCBI taxonomy): domain Eukaryota; kingdom Metazoa; phylum Chordata; class Mammalia; order Rodentia; family Dipodidae; genus Zapus; species Zapus hudsonius. The sequence goes on from PVHP010014657.1 coordinate 12,009, forward strand.
GTGTGTGTGTGTTCCCACAATGTGCAGCTAACTTCTGTCATATTGTGCTATTCCAATACACCATCCTCCTGCTTGACCCTTAGAGATTACAACCACCAAGGATATTTCATTTTGAGTAGACATTTTATCACACTTGTGTGTAATTCTAAAACAGCGTGATCTTTACTTTTTATAAGTTTGAAGTTCCTCAAGATCTTATTGCACTGTAAATAGTCTGCTGGGCCTTTCTTATTGAGACGACTTTATTTGCTAAAATACATGTTGTCAGAGTCTTAGAAATTATCATCTTAAGCATCACAACTTATAGACCTTCTTTAAAAGCCTTAGAGTTTGGAAAGATTGAATAGTTAATGACAGCTAAAAAAAAACTAAGCATCTGACTATTTCCACATCAGTTGATTTCTTCTTGATGATGGGTAAATGCGACCTTCCCAAAGCCCTCTTTAAACAAAAAATAAATAACATGATATATGAAAAATTTAGAACTTTGATAAATCTAGATATCTTCCAACTGAACAAATTTGCTTATTGAATGTTAATATGCTTGACCCTTGCTATAAGCAAGTAGTTTAGGAAATTTATACAGAATGATGGCAGAGAGAAAAATGACAAGTAGCAATATAATACAATATTAAAAACAAGTATAGTTTGTAGCTGACTAACAAATGACATAAAGTGAAATGCTATCATAAACTTTAAAACAAAATATTAAATCCTGAGGCCACAGGTTGATGTTGTTCACATGAACTATCCCTGGCAAAACTTCTTATAGGTTTTTTTTTAATATATATTTATTGTCCATAATGAGTTACATTATTTAGTGGGCAAACCATGCGTTGTTATCCAGACTTCCCCAATTCCCCTCCTCCCCATCCCTGATCAGTTGGATATCCTCCTCCGTGGGCTGTCTGTATTAGTCCTTGTGGCAAGGTATCCTGTATATCTTAGTACTCATCCCAGTCTTCCTGGCCCAAGTGTGTTGTTACTGAGGGGTGCCATGCCTCCGGACAGTCTCCCCCACCACGGCTCTCACAATCTTTCCGCCCCCTCTTCCGCTTAGTTCCCTCTTATAGGTTTTTAAGGCTATCGAAATTAGATAAAACTGTAACATATTAATTTTTTTTAATTTCTAAAACATTCAATTTACAAAATTATGTTAAGGATGTGAGGGCGATCTGGCTGCAACGTCTGTCACCCCATTGATCGCCAGGGTTGATTCGGCTGATCTGGCTGGCTAGGCGGGTGTCCCCTTCCTCCCTCACAGCTCCATGTGCGTCCCTCCTGAAGCTGTGCGCTAGGTTGAGGAGGACGACCTTCCCCGAATAGAGGAGGACCGGTCTTCGGCCAAAGGTACCCTGCTGGAACCTCCAAACAAGCTCTCAAGGTACAAAATTATACATGTTATCAAAATACATTTTGGGCTAAAAACCTTATGGGAACATTTTCTATGAATATAAAACAACTTGTGGCTTTTCACTACATTCTTCTTTTTTAATTTTTATTTATTTGGAGAGAGAGAGAGAGAGAGAGAGAGAGAGAGAGAGAGAGAATGAGTGCACCTTTGCCACTAGCCACTGCAAATGAACTCTGGATGCGTGATTCACCTTGTACATCTGGCTTTGCATGGGTGCTGGGGAATTGAACCTGGGTCATTAGACTTTGCAGGCAAGTGCCTTAACTGCTGAGCCATCTCTTCAGTCCCACCTGTTACATCTTCTTAAGTAGTAGATGGATATGACATAGGTGTGGATGGTGACCGTGTTTTCACTTTTACCTTTTTCCTCCAAGTACGTCATTGCTCTGCAAACTTGTTTTCAGATTTACTATATAAATACTTATTTGGTTTACATAGTAATATAGTAAGATATAGTAATTCTTCAGAAGAAACTGCACTTACTGTCTGGAACTTATTTTTGATTTTTTAATAAAAAAATCACTTTTTATTTTTTAAAAAGCCCTACACGTTTAAACATTTAAGTTCAACTTATCAGCTGGTTTTCAATGGTATGATACATGAGTAATGTGTATGCTTATTGTTAAGATTTAAAGAACAGCAAATTTGACTTTAAATATATTTCATGGGCTGGAGAGATGGCTCAACGTTTAAGGCACTTGCCTCCAGTGCCCAAGGCCCTGGGTTCAATTCCCCAGGACCCACATATGCCAGACCCACAAGGTGGTGGCCCTGGTGCATTCTCTCTCTCTCTCTCTCTCTCTCTCTCTCTCTCTCTCTCTCTCTCTCTCTCTCTCTCTCTCTGCTTAAAAATGAATAAATAAAAAATATTTAAATATATTTCATGAGCCCCAGTTTTCCATTTTGTTTTGTCTGATTTTAATGCTGCATTTGTGCTGGTTAATGACTTCTTAGCATATGCTGTTGGGATTTCTGTAGGAGTGGGAATGTCAGATCAAGTTAATGTGTAATAATGGTGACTGATATAGCGAATTTATTCAGTTTAAATATGATTCAATAAAATACATGAGTTGAGGTTTCTGTATGACTGGAATTACATGTTAAATCCTAACAAAAAATTACTTCTTCAGGATCAATAGTAGGTCGAATGCTATTTGGTTTTACTATTAAAATATTTGGAAGGAGTGTCATTCTAATTTTTCAGGTAGAATGATTTAATGGGATAACCAGAGTGTAACTTTGTTTCTGAAGCAAAATGATGGTTTCCTGGGACCTTAACATTTTATCATCCCCGATTAAAGGAAAATCAACTTATAAAATAATATAGTGCATCATCACTGTCTACATGCTAAGCTCATAAACTTAAACATGGTTTCCACTTTCTTTTAGCATCATGTTCCAGACTACTGCAAACTCCTTCACTTATTATTGTAAATCAGAAATGAAGATGCATAGTAGCAATGCCACTAACTATTCATAATATTGTTATCACAGTATCAGAAAGGTTGTATCTTCTGCCAGTAGAACATAAGGACAGTCTTCAGCAATCCTTCTAAAATAAGACACAGCAGGAAGAAACAACTGCCTGAACATACTTCACAATCATTGAGCTTATGGGTAAATAAAGCTGATAAGAACTCATTTTAATGTCATCTGAGAATCCATTAAAACCTTGTTTTTAATTTTGAGGAAAGTGGTTTAACTAAAAATAATTTTCAAAGGAAAATATATATTCTTATTTATCAATAGAATTCAGTGTCACTACTGGTTTCTAAAATATTTAATATGGTTATTTTTATTAATATTTAATATGGTTTATTTTTATCTTCATCAGAAACTACAGAAACTTAAGTTTACTAAGATTAATTTTAATTCTTTAGACAAAAGTTTCTTAAATCTTAATTTGCATGTAAATCAAATGGGGATCTTATTAAAGTAGTAAGTTTAATAAGGGCCCCAGGATTTCCCATTGTTCGTAGGATTCTAGGTGTTTCCAGTTCAAAATCAAGATTTCATCCCAAGCATACAGAATCAAAATTCCAAGTCTGGTTCATATGTACATTAAAAGTCTAAAAGAAGAAAATTTAAGAAGCAGTATTTAAGATCAAATAACTATAGAATAGGTATTAATTTAAACATAATGACAAAATCAATCCTTCCCATTTAACGTATTCCCTATAAAGAAAAATAAGGTCAGAAGAAAATATCCAGAATTGACATTGATCTTTTCCTAAACAAGGTTCATCTTCCTTTTCCATTTTGAAAAGAAGCTATTAAAAACTAGATGTTAGCATTTCCTGTGACATGGTTAGCTTAATAATTGTAATTGCTCAAGCTTGCTTCTGAGCAATTATTGACATTTCTTTAACTGAAATGACCATGCTCAAAAAATCCAGTTATCACCTCCCATCTGTCACTTCTTCCAGATCATTCTAGCATAAATGTCTATAGATATTTTTAACTTCTATTCATTTGAATTGGTTAGTTCATTACTCACAGTTTAGAAAATGGAAAAATTGATTGCATGCTATTTTCTTTAAAATACACATTTATAGTTTTATGGTCATAAGAGTAATATCCAATTACTATAGATAACTTGGAAAATTCTGATTTACTTCCAACCACTCAGGCTCAACTGCTACTTATATTTTGTCCTTCTGAAACATTAGGCTCTTTCCCGGGCATCTGTTGTGACTTTGGCAAAAACTCCACTTGTACTATTGTGAATCTGCGTCTTTCTCCTCAACACAATAATTTTCATTTCATTCAAGTGGACAAAGTCTGCTTAAGGATTTGCTTGGTATAATATGTCTTCTGCAAAAAGAGGTTGTTTTTTCTGTTTCCTCAATTCTAATAGCTGTGTTTAATTACACTGGCTATTACTTTGAGACAGTAGGGAAAGATGGGAACATCCTTACGTTATTTCTGATGTTAGTGGAAAGGTCTCTTTCTACTGAGGAAGATGTTGTCTCTCATAACCTATATGAAGCTAGTTTTACTTTTGATGGTGATGGTAATGAAAGCTTCTGCTTCTTGGAAGATTGTCACATGAGATTCTAGGCATCTTGCACTTCTCACTTAACATTCAGAGACTCTAAATTATAGGTGCTGTCACCATGATTTTTGTTGTTATTTTCTGGATAAGTTTTTGAGACAAAATCTCACTCTGCAGCTCAGAGTGCCCTGATCTATGTAGACTAGGCTGACCTTGAACTAATGGCAATCCTCCTGCCTCCACCTTCCAAGTGTTGGGATAATAGGTGTGAGCCACCATGCCCGGCTCTGTTACCAAGTTTTGTAGCTGTAAAGCTCAGAGCCAAAAGTCTCTCGGAGCATGGGAGCAGTGTATAAAGCACCTAAATCCAGAGACAGTTCGCATAGCACATACGCTTTGTTATATCTCATAAAACTTGAGACTAGAAACAATTCAGTTAAATTGTTTGCAGCTACATAAACAAGTAATAAAAGTGATGAAGATCTGGAAGGTTATTATTAAAAACGATGATAAGTGTTTGCTTTGACAAAGAGGATATGACTCAGAAAACACCCCTACGGTGATGACAATATGCTGTCTCACGTCTGTTAGGGTGATTATACTCTCTTAGGCTGCTTGTTTATGTTTAATGCTCTTTTTAATTTATGTTGACTTTCACAATTTTAAAGAAGTTAAAAGTAATAAAGTTTGCCTAATTAATTCTAGCAAGGATCAGCAGCTTCAGTCCTCCTGCCATGCCCTGCACCTGTCTCTTAGGTCCATCCAAATCCATTCTGCCACCTCTCACACTTGCTATTAAATTAATGGATGATGCTTAGCCAACCCCGCACATTGCATCATTTCATATCTATGCTTACTAAATATATTCCTTTATGAGAATTCTTTGATAAATTTACTTTCAGTACCCCACAGCATTTTTAACTAGCTAAAACTCAAGTTATATAAGGCATTCAAGTTACTTTAATTCTTAAGGTAATTCAAGTATAGCTCCATGAGTTACACTCCCATGAGACCTTAAAAAGAAAATTCCCTTATTTGGTGGCCATATCACACTCATAATTCCCGATGTGTCTAAGTCAGCTAACTTTCTCAAGCCCCTTTGCCCATGCTACTAAACCATAAGGCTCCAATTGCACACTTTATGATCTATTGTTTAGCCCCGTTATCTTTTCTCTGTTAAGTTTTCTCTTGGTCCTCTGAGCCAGCTCTTCTAAGACTATGAAATGCTTTCAGACACTGATTTGAAGAATGGCTTTCTGTTGCATTATTTCCAAATTTGTCCCACCAGTAAGTCTAGTAACTTACTTTTTATATTTTTATCTAAATTGTTGGATAAAATTTGAGCAGAAAAAATGTTGACTTCATGGAAATATGAAGTAAAACATGATGTCTGGAGAGATAGCTCAGCAGTTAAAGGCACTTGCTTGCAAAGCCTGACAGCCTGGGTTTGATTCCCCAGTACCTACATAAAGCCAAATACACAAGTGGCAGATGCATCTGGAGTTGGATTGTGGTGGCAAGAGAGCCTAGCATACCTATTCCCCCTCTCCTTGCAGATATGTAAATAAAAATATTGAACTGGAGAGGTTGCTCAGTGGTTAAGGCACTTGCTTGCAAGACCTGACTGGGGGTTCAATTCCCCAGCATCCCATCAAGCCAGATACTTAAGGTAGCTCATGTGTCTGGAGTTCTTTGAAGCGGCAGGCCCAATAGTGTCCATGCTACCCTCTCTGTGTCTGTTTCTCTCTGTCTCTCTCGAATAATAAATAAAAATGTTTTTAAAAGAGTAAAACATCAATTATTCCATAGGAAAAGGAAAAATAAATCAACCAAACAGGAAGAAAGGGTTTTAATTAGAGGGCAAGAAGCATAGCAGGGAGAACAAGAGGAGGTCAGGACACAGATGCCAAGCTACAGTAAGGTGGGTGATGAGTTCCATTGCTCCATGGTCCAGTAGGGTTATTATGGTTCGTAGGAATTCAGCACTTTTTCATACACTAATTAGTAAAATGACAATTAAACAAAAAAGACATGAGAAACTCATTTTTAATGACGTGACTTATTGAGTCTTCGAATGGCTTTCAAATACTCAATTTCCTATGTTGTTCCCTATGCAGTGGGTACATACAGAACATGCTTTAGCTAATATTCACTAAGAACTTTGGCCACTGCTTTCTAAAGCGCAAAGAATCCATAAAACAATCAATCGGCTCTTGATTGACATGCTGACTTCTTGGCACAAATATTCTCACTTTTGTTAGTTTCAAGATGTCCAAGGAGCACTGTCACATCCAAAGTTGGGAGTTGTGTGTTAGCACACTGTAGAAATTTTCTAACATGCAGATAGGATAGCGTGACCCTCTGTTACACTGCTTTGTGCATGCTGTCTGTATTCTGTAATAAGACCAAAGTCACTTATTAATGTGGAGAGGTATTAATCTTTTAGCATATAAAATAATGTTACCTGCAAACAGGGGCAATCTTACGTCTTTGTTTCTTACCTTGATTTCTTCTATTTCTTGTCTATCTATTCTAGCACTATCTTAAGTAGAAGTGAGAGTGGGCATCCTTATATTGTTCCTAATCTTAGATGAAGAACTTTTAAGTTTTTTCTCTTCTGAGTACATGTATGGTCTCTTTTACGTTGAAATAATTTCCCTTTCCTAGTTTGTGGAGTGCTTGTAATATGGAAGGGCATCGAATTTTAGCAATGCCTTTTTCTGCATCAGTTGAAATGATTGTGGGATGTTTTTTATTCTGTTAATGAATGACATATTACCACAATTGATTTCTGAATGTTGAACAGTGCTGGCCTCCCACGACTAACTCAAACTCAGCCATAGTGCAATAGGCTATTTAATTTGGTTTGGTTGTGTTGCTCGTTTGTGTGTGACAAGCAAGATCTCAATCATAGGCTGTGCTGTCCTGGAGCTCACTGTGCAGCCCAGGCTGGCCTTGAATTCATAGAGATTCTCCTGCCTCGAGTCTGTGTCTTCGGTGGAATCTTGTCAGCCTGATCATATGCTATTGCAATTCTTGAATCTTCAGAACTGACTTGTAACTATTTGATATTATAAGAATTATAATTGCAGGTCTTTGGCATTAGACTTGGGTCTTCAAAGCTGTCACTGTCTGCTTCTAATCTGGACTGATTGCTGTGCCTCTCTTTGATGCCCAATTATATAAATAGAAAAGGAAAAATGAGAATATTCACCTCTCAATCACTGAGATGAACAAGCTGAAAGTGTGAAATATCTTTCAGAGTCTAGGTTCTTATTGTTCATGACTTATGCACTTATTCATGGTCTATTAATATTTCTAAGAGCCATTAGTCACTCCCATGCCTCCACTGGAAGAGCCAAAGACCTATAGAAATTTGTGCAAACTCGTATTAGACATGAACTGGAGATCACTGAATTTATGTCTGCCCCTTAATCACCTCCTAAGAGTTGAATCCATGTGTCAAGTTGATGGTTAGAAAATAAACCATAAAAGAGTCTCTACTAAAAACCACATAGCTAGTGAACAGTGTTGTCAAGATAGTACCCAGTGTTTGACTCCAAGATTCACTTTGTGTCATAAAAATTGCTCCCTGAAAGTATCTATAAGAAGACCAGGCAGTAAGTCACAAAGAGGATAATGATTAGTTTAATGAAGAAGTCACACAGAGACTTTGTACCATGGGGATTGTACCTATAGTTAGAGTTCTTCTTCTGAATTTTAAGCTCACTAGTGCTTACAACCAGTAGGCAAAGGATGAAAGTCCCACTCTGGATCTTGCATATCCAAGAGGACTCCAGGGACTGCAGATGATAACCTATAGAGCAAGCTGCAGATTCCTGACACTTGGCTCTTCCATACAGAGGGACAAGACAGGCTTCATTTCATCAAGTCATATCTCCAGCTAACAATAACTAATCACCCAGTCTCCAGACACAAACTGACCCAAATGCAACTCATAAAATGAGCTATGCATTAGAATTTTCCCAAGCACATTCACTAATGAAATGATATGTCTTCAATGCCACCGTCTATCTGCATATCCTTTTGCCTAAAAAAAGGCAGAATGGAAACATCAATGATTGACATCTTGTCCTCTTCCCTTCCAATTCAGGTTATTCAGTAGCCAAATTTCCAATGACAGAAATCTGAGCACAGGCATAAACATGTACATGAGGACCCTGGAGCCCAGAGCCTTGTTGATGGGCACAAGCTAGACGCTAGTTCTGGCTCCAGGTCTAATTAAATATGGGTGCTGTGGTAGGCACTTTGCACTTTGGTTTTGTTTTCTCATTTGAAAAGAACTGAGATGTTTGAGTAAAACAAGATTGAAGCTGGAATACCTCAAATCTTTCCCAGCCAAACATGCTTTGTTCTATATTTTTTTCACACATTGCAGTCCCCTCAGATTCCACTTGAAAAATTTCTCTCTCTAGAATATTAAGTTACATAAGCTCAATTTTAGGTATCATACCAAGTATATAATTACTTCAGTTGGAATTTTTTACTGAAATTGCTAATTTCTATTACAGAGTCATGTACCCTGAGGTAGTTATTGATGAAGCAAATAGATTTGAGTGTTGGATAATTTTTTTGTATATCTGAGATGTTCCTAATTGCTTTATAAAATAAAAGGATGTGTAACACAATGAGGAAACCTACTTTTCCTTGACTGGTAAGAGTTATTTATAACTTTCTCTCTATTACATTTGTTTTTTTGCAAGTAAATTCTCACCTGAGGTATTAGGAAAATATGTGTAACCTTTTCATAGTCACTGTTTTCGATACGCTGAAATTTCAGCACTCTGGAAGCTTTAAAGACCATTCTTTGTATCTCATTCTTGGTATGTAGCTTACTTTCTTCTCATCTTAGATGAATGGCTGCAATAACACAATACAGTAAAGAACACAAATTCACTTCACCCATTTGTAGAATCTGCAAATTCAGTGTCTGGCCAAGGCTTGGCTTTTTGTTGACTGGTAGCTGGCTTCTTTCTGTATTCATATGTGGTAGAAGGAGCAAACCAGCTTATTTGGGCCTACTTAATAATAACACTAATATTATGAGTAAGGAACGGTCTGTTCCCCCAAAGCTTGCACCCCCTAATACCATCATCTATGGGGTTAGGATTCCAACATAGAAATTGGGTAAAGGGCACAACAAGCATTTAGAATACAGCACCTCCTCAGAGATCAGGGGATGTGTTCAGTATTCCTGTTTCTTATGGATATACCTGTGGAATGTGAGGCTCTGAATACTGTGGGAATGTGAGACTGAGTACGGACAGTTTCCAACAGCAATATGAATCAGACCCTTGGCATGAGGGAAACATTAAGTAACTTGAAAGAAAGCATGTAGATACATCGATTCAGAAGCTGTGAAAGCGGCTTCACAGACCCTGTCGTCTTGCTCCATAGTCACTGCAAGGGATTCAGACAAAATCAGCTAAAGCCACTGCCTCTTTCCCGGGAAAGAAATCTACCCACAAGCAGACAGCAGGTGCCTGGCCTTGGGAACTGTCTTCCACCTCGGGCTTTGCATGACTTCAAAGAAACAAAGAGCACAGTATATGATCCTGGGTGTGTTACTGTGGCCTTCTCAGTGGAACTGACCAGCCCCGTCTGTCTTTTCAGAAGTTCTGCCTTCCGCAGTTCTCCCAACCTGGGAGAATTTATTTAATCCACAGGTCCAGCATCCCTGCTTTCGGAGCATTTGAAGCAGTAGTAGGATACATGGTCTCCATCATGGGCCCTCGCCTCCATCCTGCCCTCTGCATAGGCAACACAAGCTGTATCCTAGCTGTCTTCCTGCAGCCCAACTACAGACACTCTGTCTCAGACTCTGCCTTCCTATCTGCAACCCAAGGCTACCGAGAAAACAGAACAAGTCACCGAAAATTAATTCTCTGGAGGTGCAATTTTTGAATATTAACTGAATCCAATTAATTTACCAATATAGCCAGCAATTGGTTTTAAGGAACATAACTTTTAACTATAGTAGTTTAGATATGCTTTTAAATTGAAAAAGAATGCAGGATATATTTTATTTATGTGCAATCAAGAATATATTCTTCTAGGATATGTTGAATAGTATGAATATTCTTATCAGCCTCAAGAATATCCTATAAGAAAACAAAATGATACTCATCATCCAGCCTTTAATAAACTGAATATTATTTATGCTGTTAGTGAAGTACTCACGAAGAATATTCTTCAATACGAAATATTGATAAATGTTCAGTTTGACCAATGCTCATTTGATGAAAGGATATTTTAATGAATTCACTTCTGTACGTTGAGTTTTGTCAAGATGACCTGGATCTGCTATTTCAATGCTCTGACCATGATAGTCAGCTTTCCTGAACACAATACTCTGTATCCATGAGTTCCATGTCTGTGAATTCAACCAGCTGAGGAGTGAAAATATTTAGAAGATAATTGCATCTGTACTCAACCTGTACATACTTTTTCCTTGTCAGTATTCCCTAAAAAATACAGTGTAACAACTATATGCACAGTGTTTACATTATACTAGGTATGTAGGAAGCCCAGATATAATTTATGTCATATAAACACATGTGTATAAATTATACGCAAATGAACATCTGTGGATTTGGAATACAGGGAGAATTTTGGAAATAACTTCCTGCAGACACTGAGAGACTACTGTCTTTCTCCAGCCTTTGCCTTTGACTGAGATCTGCCTGGTTACCTGCTGTTGACTGCAGAAGGCTGTTCTCTGTAGTAGCTGTTTGTCTGTGTGACCAAAGCATCCCATCGTAATCATGTCCCTGTCCATGGAGTTTAGTCTCAGCAGCTTCTCCTCTCGCTTCCTCAGCCTCACTGGTGAATCTCACATGCAAAAGAGCCAAAGGCTTGTGCTCTTTGGCGTTTATAACCAGCTTTTAATTGTTTCTAGTCTCTCAGAATAATGCCAAAGTTATAAGAAATCTTGAAATCTACTAGGAAAATATATTGAGATTAATTTCTTTGTTGATAACAATCTCTCTGGCTTTTAGCAAAATAATATCTATTAAAAATTCCTTATTTACATAAAAATAGATGGGCAAGTAGGCTAAATATTTTAACATCTATTTGATTCATTTGGATTGAGAATAGTATTTTCCCTTACTCCCTCATATGGGCAAATACCTATTATGAAATATTTTGTTTTACAAAATGATACATTTTAAAAACATTATATATATAGCATCAAATTAAATTTTGAGTATTATTACTTAGCAATATAACTTCACTATTCTTTCACTAATGGAATTAAAATTATTCCTACTATTTCTTCAATTAGATGCAGATAAATTGATAACATAGTTCTATCATGCATCTATGGTCTGCTTTGTATTACCCAATCTTCGCTATTACAACCACCAAAGATAAAGTCTCTGAGGATGTTCACAGGAAGGCAGCCCTTTCAGTAGGGGCAGGATGTAAGGAAGCTCAGAGGGCTAGAAACAAACATCCTTTCCTGGAAGGCAATGCAGGAAGGAAATTCCAGAGACTCAGGGACTGCAAGGCTGAGAAAGAGTTGCAAGACCTCACCCTAAGTAAAGTATAAAGGGGGAAGAAAATCTCTTTGCAGCCCTGCCTGTTTTTGTTGGTGTGTGTGTATGTTGTTGAAGATGGGTTTCTCTCTCTGCTTGGACCTGTGAAAGAGGGCCAGCCTCTTTCACCATTATGAAACTTCCCCTGGATTTGTAGTATCAATAAACCCTTATCTCCTATAAACTGTGCCTGGTTTGGAGGTGCATCCCAGCAGCGGGTGGCTGACTATGGCAGACAGACAGACAGACAGACAGACAGAGACACACACACGCACACACACACACACACATTATTTATCCTGTATTTAAACCTTGTTCTTTTTTATGAAAATGCTGTCATAAATAGTAGCATTAAGGAAAGAATAAGGTTGCAGTACTTAAGCAACCTGATATTGCACAGACACAGTAACTTCAGAACAGGCATAAAAATAGACAGACAGACAGACAGACAGATTCATTGTAAGAATTGACTCACTTTCTATGACAGGCCAAGTCCCATGACGTGCCATCTGCATGGTGGAGAACTTGGTAATCCTACAGTGCCATTATTTTAAGTCCAAATGCCTGAAAACTACTGAGGACTACTTGCCCTCAACCAGAGAAGTCTACTGGTGCATATCCATCTTTTAGTTTAAAAACTTACACTGATAGTGCAAGGGCCAGCTGAGGTTCAAAGATCAGATAAACAGGAGTGTGCGTGTTTGAGATCAAGGGAAGTTTCCAGAAATTTGTCAATTTATTCATTTGTCCTTTTTGCACCATTTGTTCCAGTCAATTCACACTGCTACTGGTGAGGGTGACATTCTTCACTCAGGAAGCTGATTCACATACTTATGTCTCCCAGAAACGCCCTTGCAGACCCACCTGTAATTGTTTAGTTCCACAGTTTAGCCAAGTTTATACAAATAAAAAACAATATTTTTTCTCAATCAGGGATATAAACATATGCCCATTTTCAACAAAATTGATTGCAGACTTTTAAGCCTGATTGTCACCAAGAATATGAGTCATGATAAAAATGTAGTTAAGTCATTGATAAATTTCCATATAAGGATTCATTTAGCATCTTTAAAGCTAAACTTCTGGTACATATAATCCTCTAGTGAAAAATGTTCCAGTTTCAACTCTTCAAAATAGCCTACTAGCACTTTAGGCTGGAATTTATACAGATTTGAAATTGACAAAAATACCATGTGGTGAGATGTGATAATGCTATTTAGTACAGTTTTATGAGGAAAAAAATAGATTCATAAGAAGGATAAAAATCATTTTTTAAAAGAGAGTATAGGGTGTAATGTGTTGGCATGGAACTATCGGGGTCAAAATATTTATCATTGTTCGAGCGACAGAACAGCTTAAGGATAGCCAGAGAAACAAACTATAATAGAGAATGTTGGAACAGATGGGTTCGGGTTAGAGATGCCAGTAAGTTGACTGAGCCTAATTCAAGTGCTTCTCCCAGGACCAAGTTGCCTCATTCAGTGCCCTTTCAATTCTCTCTTGCTCCAACTTTTCCAGGAGCGACTGCTTCACCCAAATGCTTCCTTTGGGCCTGCAGATACTAATGCAAACATTTTGGCATGTATGTCAAGTGTTCCTTCTCGTCATCATTAAAATATCAGGGTGATCATTTCCATGCATATTGGCCAACCCAGGGTCTAAAGCCCAGAGCGTTCCTCTATCCCTGGTATTGTGAGGGACTACTTGCCCTCAACCACAATTATCTGATACTTTAGGGAACTCCTGGGGACAGTCAAGTGTGGGTCACTTTAAGTACCTGTCAGATCTCTCACTGAGCTTATAACATTTTTAAAATAGTAAAGAAAACAATTCTAAGTACCGAAAAGATGTTTTCTATATTCATCTTTTCTGGCTTTTCCCCACTCATTTTATGAAAGGTTAAAGGTGCTTTTCCATTTTTCTTTTGTCTATTTCTAGGATAAATAGTTGCTAAGGGCATCCTTGTGCTAGGATTGCCTATGCACCGAGAATGAGCTTTGAATTACCGTGGGCTCTGTTTGTGGTGTATTATCTTGACCTAAAATCAATGAGAGAAATAGGACCCCTGAATGTTGGGCTCCTGAGAGATATCCAGAGCATATGAAGGCAGAAGGCAGAAGCCTTTTTCAGTCCTACCTATTCCTAAAATACACTATAACATACTTCCTTGAACAATAACCAAAAAATATCTAACTCTTAAGACCTCAACAGTAAAGCAGACTTAAAACTCACCCACCATGACCCAGGGATCTGAGTGGAAGAGTGGGCAGAAAGATTATAAGAGCCATGGTGGGGGGGGGGGATTTGCTCATAGAATGTATCTAATTATTGACAATAAATATGTTAATGAAAAATCTAATTACCAGTTATAACACATATTACAAGTGATGATTTTATGAAAACTGGCACTATAAATTAAATCCCAGAATATTTCATTAAAGTCCTTAGAAACCAGTCAAAACAGCTTATGGGCTCCTTTTGAATCTCACAAGGGCTTTTCATTCTTCAGCTATCCCAGAGACGGAGTGTGCATACTCATCACTGCATTGATTTCTCTGTGTGGTCCTGAATCCCCATCTGGTCTTCCCAGGTCTCCAGGATCCAGAGGCTTTGCAACACTCATGGTACCTGCTCGTAGTGCGGTGCAACCTCTTCTGCGGCTCCTTGGTTTCCATGACATCCCGTGTCCCTGCTATCGATCCTCCTATTCCTCTTCTTCTCGGACTCATTCTTAAATGTCTGTGTTATTCAGGATTCTGTCACCATTCCACATACTCTCCCAGTTCAATTTCACTGAAAATGTCTTTTCAAACATAATTTCCATAATGTATTCATCTATGATTGCTCCCAAGCCCTGGCTCCAATGTCCAAGCCCCGCCGAGCTCTTGACACCCTCTTGATCCCCCTGTTTCTGGTTCCCAAACTTGCCTAACCTTTGTATGGCTTCTCTTTAGAAATAACACCATCACCCATTCCGTTTTTCCAGTCAGATATTTACTAAACATCTACATTTTTTGTATCACAATTCACATCAAATAGTCACTCTAGATATGGCTTGATAGACCAATGTCTCACCAAGCCACAGTTTGTACCTCTTCTAACTTCCATCCTCTCAATGACCTCCTTATTGGGCCTCCTGTTTCTGTGTCTGAATCCCTACAGAACATCACTCCACAAAAAAAAAATTCAAAATGTCATTTTCAACTTGTCCTTGCTGAAAACACTATAGTGGTTCTTTTCCACTTTAGGACAGAGTTGAAACTACTTAATGTGGTTTAAGTGGTTGGTCTTGATAGCTTCATCTTCCCTCAACTTTCTCTGGAACTCCCTGTTCCAATTCTTCTAGTAATTCCATTTTCTTGAAATAATGCAAGGTTTTCTTTTTTGCTTGTTTATTGTACGGGACCTTTGTGTCTTGTATCCCAACCCTTTTTAGAGGAGTCTTTGCAGATTATTCAGTAATTGATAACATTGAATGATCTCATGTAATAATTCTCCAATGGAAAAAAATCTCTAAATAGGACTAATAGCCCTGCTCCAAGATTTATGGGGTTTAAATATTATATCTCTTCAAGACCAAAAAACCATACAAATTGTTCATGTAAAATTGGGTGTGAAAATAAATATTTATTTAAAACAGGAAACAAAAAATCACAACAGCAAATGCATTGCCTTTATTCTGAAATTTTGGCCATTCTTCCCAGAAACATTTGCATAAAATACTTTATAACAAGCACATCTCCTTCCTAAAGCTTTGATCATTTTATTTCCAAGGTTTTGGTCACTACATTCAATCACAGTTCAAAGACATTAAATTGAAATTTTGAAAAGGAATAAAATTTAACAAAATTTTGGGCAGTGATAAAGTTCTGTGTACTCCCCACCCTCTGCCCCTCTCGGGCCTGGTGTGTCCATCTCACTCATCACTTCACAGCCTTCTCAGTCATCAGACTGACTGTTCTGGTTACAGTACTTTGTTTAAGTAACCCTAGCTTTATTTAACAAACAGCCAACATGTAAGGGTAGTGAGACTGGCAATTTGGATATGTTGAAGAGAAGCCACAAACTGCTTTAACTGAAAAAAAGTTCTTAATTTAATTTATTAAGGAATAAAAGCATAAGCCAAGGCGCTAAGATGATGGTGCAAATAAACTTTCTATGAAATCGTAAGAAAAAAGAAGGCATTCATTCTAGTTTTACTGTCACAACTCAAGCTATAACCATTTCAGCCACAATGGGTTGTGTCTAGTTAAGGTGGAAAAGACATTGAATTTGCATGTGTATGTATGAATATAAGCCTGGCAGATATTTCAGATTCATTATTCTCCAGAGTTTCAGGCACACACAGGTCTGAAGTGTCTCCCTGTGGATAATGAGCAATTCCTGTATTTAAATGATCAGTGGTCATTTTCACAGGTCTCATTTCCTCTGAAACCAAGTAGTTAGTTTATGAAATCATGCATGTCTGTGATGTTTTATGTATAACTTCATCAGCAGAATACTCCTTTTTTGAAATCTAATAATATTAGAAAGACTTTTAGTTAGCATTCTCTAAAGAACCTTTTTGATAATGTATTCTGAAAGAATTTCTCTAATGTGTGCTAAGTAGGAAGGGAAGGTTTTTTAGACCTTATTCTAAATTACTTTTAGAAAACAATTTTCCATGCATCACATTCTGTTGCTGTGTAAGGAGTGGGAGGAAAGTCAGAGAGTGAGAAGAAAGAAAGGAGCAGGCTTTGCATACTCTGAATTTAAGACCTGAATCTAACTTTGTACTTTCTTCAAAAGCAAAATGAGTTGCAGTCAGTTTTGTCACAAGAATAATTGCATCTCTCTCACTTTTTAATAAAAATAGCACATGCTTATTATTATTTAAAATTCAAGCAATACAGAAAAGCACTAAGAGGAGAGAGGCAAGTGTACAGAATGCACCTTGGAAGTCAACCACAGTCCTCTCTCCAAGTACAGAGAGGACAGTGGGTGGGCAGATGGATCGTTATTTTATGTCTCCAGTCCTTGGAATAGTTACTCAACTAAAATACAATGGATGAATGAATGATATTGTGTTGTGCTCCTTGAGTCATGAGCCCAGCTTCAAATCCCAGCTCTCCTTACTGTCTTTTTTCCTTCATCAAAGACATTCTTGTGGGAGGTTCATGTCTTCTTACTCTGTGTATGAATTTATGAAACCTATAGTGATCACTAATTGTTTTTGAAACCAATGCCTATATTCATGTTAAAGTGCCAATAATTTTACCCATTACTGCTTTTGCAGATCAGTGAAAATTGCAATCCAGTGAAAGTGGCAAGACAGCCTTGAGGATGCACAGACCCCTAGACCTCTGTACAAAATGGGGTCTGCAGACTTCATTGTGAGATCAATGCCCTAAGCCACATCTTGCAAAAACTGAGTCTATAGGCAGAATTCTCAGAATATTTTTGGAGGCTTCTTTCTACATCATGGCTGTGGGAGTGGATGCAACTTGTGTCTTTTTGTGGCGAAAACTTTAAAGGCCCCACACAGCAAAGCTTTCCTTCCTTACACAGCTATTCTTTTCCCCAGAGTGTAGAGATTCTGTGTGGTCTCACTGTGTCCCACCACACCCATCTGTAAGTCAGATAGATTTGTTTTTCAGTCGTTAAAAACACCACCTTTTGTGAGGAATGCTTGAGAGTGAGGAGCTTGCATGAGGTAGAGGATCAGGAAAGTGGTTGCAGTTGTTCACATGAACTCAATCCCCCCCAAGCCCCACAGGGAGTTCCCCCCATGCTGAAGGAGAGATGAGAATTTTCTGGAAGCTCCTTGTAAGCTCAACAGAAAGAAAACAGTAGCACTAGATCCAGAGAGAAGGAGGCTATAGCCTTAGCCCTGTGAAAAAGTATTTCACTTCTTGGGCTTTACTTATTTTGAAGAAATGTTATTTTTCTAAATAAAATCAGTATATACTTCCAATTCGTTTATTTATTATTTTGTAGTACTAGGGTTTGAACCCAAGGCTCTGCACATACAAGGCAAGAACCCTATCACTGAACTACAATGATGACCTTTTCATACTTTTATTTTGAAATAGAATCTCATGACATTGTTCAATTTGACCTTGAATTCACATAATTGAGAAGCTTTGGAATCAGATTCTCCCTCCTGAGCCTCTCACAGAGCTGGAATTATAGGCCTGTGCCATGAGCCCCAGTTCATACTTCATTTCAAATTAGTTTATTGTTTTATTTTGTTGAAAAAGGATAAAAATTGACAACATGTGGAAATAAACTTAGATACACATCTAAATTGAAAGGTCACTTTTGGGAATAACCCAAGAGATCTAGTCACTGTTAGATCAGAAAATAGAAAAAAAATCTAATAATCTCAAAAGCAACATTAAAATGTCGAATGTTCACAGGATATCTTGTAGCATGTGGTGAATGAGAAAGTTCAAAGTATGAACTGAAAATACAAGAATAAAGCCAGGTATGATCATGCATGCCTTTAATTCCAGCATTTAGGAGGCTGAAGTAGGAGGATCCCTGTAAATTCAAGGCCAGCCTGGACTAGAGTAAAACCCTGCTTCAAATAACCAAAAGAAAGAAGGAAGGAAAGAAGAGAGAAGAAAGAAAAAAGAAAGAAGACACAATAGCAATTTAAATAAATATTTGTAAAAGCAACTTAACTGAAATGGTATGTTCATTTTAAAAAGTTATGTTTTGCTTTATAATCAGTGTGAAGTGTTTTCTGCTTCCAATTGAACATTTTCCACCATAATCACTATTTGCAATTTAAGTAATTTAACCAATTATTTGCAATTGAGTTAACCTTTAAAATATATTGAACATATTTGAGAAGATATAGTTTTTGTCATTCATTCTATTTACCTGTAAAATTGGCTTCTGTGGCTTTCTAGCAATCCTTCCATAGAAACCGCAGTGTTAATACTATGCAATGACAAACTCGATCCAGGAAATCGTGCAATTTTAGAAATGTACAGAAGTAGGTTGACGTATGTCTCATGCTTGTGAGAGTCCAACCGAGGGACCATTTGCATCACCTGAGAGCTTTGGTCAGTGTAGACTCTAAGCTTCACCAGAGGCCAATCAAGGGAGAGTCTGCATTTGCAGCGAGCAAAAAAGTTTTCATTTTTATGAAATCCATTTTAACAAATTTTCTTTTATGAAACACGCTTTTGGTGTCAAGTCAAATGATAGTTTGTCTGCCTTTAGATTGCTGAGACTTTCTTGTGCCTTTTAAAATAAGCATCCTACATCTCAGTCTGCAATCCACTTTAATTCTTGAATCAAGTATAAGACAATTCTAGACTGATGTCTCTTGCATACGCATGTTTAATTGATACAGCACTGTTTGTTGAAGGGTTACCTTTTCTCCTTTGAATTGTTTTGAACCTTGAAAATACTCAGTAGGGAGTTCCCTATCCTGTTCCACTGATCGATAGATCTCTCTCCATCAATAACATTTTTTATTATAGCTCTATTAAAATTAGGCCAACTGATTCTTCTCACCATATTAATTTTACTCAAAATTATTATTCTAGTTAATTTGCCTTTTCATATAAATTTTAAAATAATCTTGTCTATCTTGAAAAAAAACCTGGCAGAAAATCTATGTCTGACTCTGGAAACTCAGTAGTCTTCGTTAAAGACTGTGGTCTTACACACACAAAAACTATGGTTTTACACTGTAAAAATGTCTTTCTCAAGTTGAATGACTCAGATAATGAACAGAAAATTTCACCTTGGAAGGAGAACAATTTAGAAAACCTCTTTTTATATTATAATTTCACCCTTAATTCACCTACTTACAGTGCATAAATGAAACACATTCAGTATATCCAAGGTCACTAAGTTTGAATCAATTAGCGCAGCAATTTTCTGTGCACATGTGTTTACATGGCTTGCTCTCCTCTCCTGGAGTATTTGTGAGGTTTAGAGACGGCTTTTCATTTCCAAACAACAAAGCTCCCAGCCACCCACACTCAGAAATCCAGCAATAATGGATAATCATTATTCCTGAAGCAATGCCAATTCAGTGACTTTAAAATGGAAAGAAAACACAGACTATGAAATGGGTGGTTTTAGGTTTCTCTGATTATGTAATTCTGATAGGCCCAATTGAGTCCCATAGAGTTTGCTTTTATAAAAGAATACGCTCTGATGTGATTTCCTAATGCAGTTAGAATATCCTAACTTGTGTAGAGCTGTCAAAGTACAAAAATAAATTCTAGTTTTTAAATTTTATTTATTTATTTATTTAGAGAGACAGACAATGGGCACACCAGGGCCTCTTGCCAACTGTGAACAAACTCAGACATATGCACCACTTTGTGCATCTGGTTTATGTGGGCACGGGAGAATTAAGCCGGAGCTCTCAGACAGGCTTTGCAAGCAAGTGCCTTATACCACTTAGCCATCTCTCCAGACCCTATCAAAAGAAATTCTAAAGCAATAATACTTTTATATTTGGGGAATTGTTTTAAAAGTGTAAACACCCCACTTTTGTTATTATTAGAGTTGTTTTGAGATAGGATCCAGCTTCTTCTCAAAGTCCTCTTCCTCTACCTTCTGGGTGCTGCTATCTCGGGAACATGCTGCCATACACGGCTTCGCTACTTGGTTTTAAATGCCATCTTCATGGTACACTATGTCTACTTTCTTTTTTTTTAAAATTAATATTTATTGTCCATAAAGAGTTACATTATTTAGTGGGCAAACCATGCGTTGTTATCCCGAATTCCCCAATTCCTCCCCTCCCCATCACTGATCAGTTGGATATCCTCCCCCGTGGGCTGTCTGGATTAGGCCTTGTGGCAAGGGATCCTGGATATCTTAGTACTCAGCCCAGTTCTCCTGGCCCAAGTGTGTTGCTACTGAGGGGTGCCATGCCTCCGGACAGTCTCCCCCACCACGGCTCTCACACACTATGTCTACTTTCTTGATTACCCGTTCTTTTTCAGATTGACCAGCTCTTTCCACTGATGCCCTCCACTAACTACTGTAGCTTCATTGGTCTCCTTCCAAGTTCCCCTGGTTATTCACAAGCATCTACTCTTGCAATAAGCAGGGAAAGAAGGCTTTCAAGTTCCAAAGTAAAATTGCGGTGATTTTGTTAAAATAAATAAATGTAAGAAAAGCATCATATTCATAATCTAGTTATCAATGTAAAAGCTATTCTTTTGTCTCATCTTTAGTTAGGCTTTCTTTTGTTATTGCAATGTGTTCCTTGTAAGTTTTCGTGTATTTTCATATATTTATTTTGAATGAGAACGCTTTGAACAATTTTTTTATTGGCAACAGTTATTGATCTCTTCCCTCCCACCACCTCTTTTTCCATCTGTGGCATTTTACTCAATCATCTTACATCAAGTTGTCTAGAAAACGCAACACCACACAGTGTGTCATCTTCACAAGTCTGGCACAGTACAGTGACTGACACGAGGCACTCCCAAGCCACACAGAGCAGGGCTGGTGTCCAAGGATGGGGGGATATGGGTTTCCTCAGACAGCTCCCACGAGGCAGGAGACCTAGAGCCATCCTGCAGCCTCCAAAGTGAGCTGGCACTTACTGAGAGGGCCTGGGGTGGGGGGAACTCTCTCAGTATGTACTTAGAACTCAAATACATTACTAAATTCTGAAAATAAATATTTCTAAGTTTCCTAGGTAGACAAGTTCATA
The DNA here is from genome assembly GCA_004024765.1 of Zapus hudsonius. NCBI lineage: Eukaryota > Metazoa > Chordata > Mammalia > Rodentia > Dipodidae > Zapus > Zapus hudsonius. The sequence goes on from PVHP010014657.1 coordinate 33,656, forward strand.
TGTTGATTATGCATGTTTTCTTTTTCTACTCAGTATTTGTGTTTATTTTTCTTGACTTTTGCCCAGCGAGGAGCTTTGGAACAGGGTTCGTTCCCAGCACTAATGATGGGAATTTCCATTCATTAGTGACCACTGCACTTCGCTTCCGGATGATTCCTGTTTCTCCCTTGCCCTGGTGTTAACTAGTCTAAGTGTCCTTCTTTCACAATACAGTCTGGAAGCTTTTCAGTCTGTGTGACATGTGCACCAGGTGAGGATTGGTGTGGTCTGTGTGGGCCATACCATCCAAGTCATCCATGGTATGAGCCAGGCTGTAATTGGATCTTGACTCTGTATTTCTCCTCTTGTGGCTCTCAAACAAAGACTATTCATATCAATACGCTTCAAAATTCGTCTAATAACTCATGGTTTTGAGTACTATTTGAGAAAAATCAGGCTTCACACATATTTTGCTGATATTTACCCAATTACCCTCTCTAGTCCCTCTCCCTCTCCCTCCTCTCACTACACTCCTTCACAGTAGTCCTTCATGTGTGTGTGTGTGTGTGTGTGTGTGTGTGTGTGTGTGTGTGTGTGTGTGTGGTACGTGTGGTGTGTGATGTGGTGTGTGTGTGTGGTATGTGTGGTGTGGCATGTGTGTGTGGTATGTGTGGTGTGTGTGTGTGATGTGGTTGTGTGTATGCAGTGTGCGGTGTGTGGTGTGCGGTGTGTGTGTGGTATGTGGTGTGTGTGTGTGTATGTGTGGTATGTGTGTGTGGTGTGCGGTGTGTGGTATGTGTGGTGTGTGGTGTGGTGTGTGTGTGGTGGGGGGTATATGTGGTATGGTGTGTGTGTGTGAATGAAGTTAATTTGTGCTGCCTACATGAGCTATTTTCCAGAGCATGGGCAACTTTCCTATATATATGCCAGATACCACTGAAGAAAATATCTTCTCCCCCAGAAACTATTAACTTCCAATAACTCCCAAAAGAAGGATTGCAAATCTTTCATTTTCTAAGCTTAATTTTAAATGAAAGTCTACCAGAAGTAGTCATTCCAGAGACCCCATAGAAATTGGTTCCTATACGAGTGCAACAATTAGAACTAAAATTTCATTTCTTCACATGTGTTCCTTGCATAAGCATCTATGAAGTCTTGGAATAAAGAATGTGAATCTTCTGTATTCTAAATGGAAACTCGGATTCTTACACAGAGTGGATATTTACCAAATATTTAATAAATAAATAAAGACCATTTTCCCCTTGCCAAGAAAAATGCCACCATTCACATAAAATTCTAATAGAGTCATGAACCTAAATGGAACCCTCTTCCTTTTCTGCTTCTGGCAGCACCGTGCATGTGGAGTTGATGAAGTCCTTTGCTTCCGCTGATAGCTAAACTTTATAATGCAAGTTTTCAAGCTCTCTGGCCCTTTAGGGTATAGAATTGTGAAGTTGGGTTACTTGGTCCCTGATACAGGATTGTGGGGCATGATTCTAGGTTAGACTTTTCTCATACCTAAATTCATTCTTTTAAAACTTTTGGTAAAAGAGACCCCCAGCCACAGCCATTCAATCAACACAGGATAAGCCAGGGTGTCAGAAACCAACAATTTTCGACACAAAGACCCCTAAGCTCACAACATTCAAGCAGCCTTAATACTCACCCACCACGACTCAGGGAACTGAGTGGAAGAGGGGGCGGAAAGACCGTGAGAGCCGTGGTGGGGGAGACTATCCAGAGGCATGGCACCCCTCAGTAACAACACACTTGGGCCAGGAGGACCAGGCAGAGTACTAGGCTATCCATGGTCCCCTGCTACAAGGACTGATCCAAACAACCCATGGAGGAGGATATCCAGCTGATTGGGGAGTGGAAGGGGGGCATTGGGGAACTGGGGATAACAACTCATTGTTTGCCCACTAAATAATGTAACTCATTATGGACAATAAATATATATTTAAAAAAATTGTTAAAGTACCTTTCTAATCTCTCCAAATAGACAAGAATCCACAATGCTCTCTAATGAGAATCTGGTCCTCTACTCAGTCTTGGTTCCAGATGCAAAATGTCCACAAAATTTCCTGGGGCTGAAGAATCTCCTGGGACATGGGTCTTTCTAAAATGAGATGATGACAGGACTCATGGGAGCATTGAGCACCTTGAATTGGTAAAGCACACTTAGGCCAATCCAGGGATTAACTAACTCCCTTTGCACATGTGTAAACAGTACCAACTTTCAATCTCACTGCTTACAAAATTTCTTTATTTTGAACAATTATCTCAGACTACCATCCACAACACATACCCACAGGGCTTGTTAGAGACTGATAAATCCAGTAAGTCATGACAAGGCTTCAAATCGGTTTCTTACCGGTTACCAGGAGCTGTTGGTTTTGAGAACCACTGCATACGTGCTTATTACCATCTCCTTCTCACACTAGCATGCAAGCACAAGGGGTCTGTTGGAAACGCGAAAGCATCGCTCAGCAATAAAAAGGACAGATTTGGATAAGAATCGATTTTATTTTCCTCTTCACTTCTTAGGCACCTCTCTCAGTGATGATCACAGCTTTAAAATATCTTAATATGTCATGCATCATAGAAAAAGATTTTACCTTCCTGAAGGTTTTTGCCACAATGTGGTAGAGGTTTACCTTCAAGATTGCTTTCTAGGTGCAAAACCAGCTTGCTGTTGAATTCTAGTTCCTCATAGGTGCTGTTGAAATATCTTCATTCTTGAGCCATAGTTTTATAATTATCATTTCTCTGGCATACTAATGCGTAAAAAAGTGCATGTTCATAACAGTCTGTATTTGTCTCAACCTATACATACTCTTAAATATAACTGAATAGGCAGCCAAAATATAAAAGCAACTCGATATTGTAAATATGAGTCCAATTTTATGCCCAAAATCTTTCCTTGGAAACATCTATTGCTTCCCACCTGTCTACTAATTTTGTTTTCAACTGTGGAAATATGTCCTTTGTCTTGAAAGAATTGTTTCTGGCTGCCCTCATTTAGATGCACTGGATCTGGAACAAGCTCAGATGTAATGACAGGATTTAAATGTCCTCTCTATAGTTTTCAAGGAAATGGGACCGAAAGAGAAAATTTACCATCCTGACACATAAGATGAGCTTTTTTCATTAATACCCTTGTTTTGTCCCCAGCGTTCCGGTGGAGGGCTTTCGATCCCCTTGTGTGCCTTCCAGGGCCTGGTGTCTCTCCAGGCACCGACCGGGAAAACCCTCTCTCTGTCGACTTACGAGGTCAGCGCA
>PVHP010014658.1:0-38751 GCA_004024765.1 Zapus hudsonius
CTCTTTCCCCTCTCAGAAAGTGGGGAAGACCGCCTCTGGGGACTGGCGGTTTGCCCGGGTCTCAGTCCTGGAATGTAACCTCAGCCACGCGGCGAGTCTGGAATCAGTCCGGGGGATAATGGCGGCGGGAGCCAGCCGGGGCGGGAGGGCTCGGCCCTCTGCTCCACAGGGGAGCAGAGAGGGATGGAGAGTTCGAACTTGGGTTCGGCCGGTGTCCAAAACCTGGATAGCAGTTGAGGGGGGTCAAACCTTTAGGAGAGTCCTGGCGAAGTTGTTACTCGGCCACCATCTTGCTCCGCCTCTGGAGATTAATTTTTTGATAAATATTTTTATTTATTTAATTGCAAGCCAAGAGAGATAGAGACAGAGAAAATGATATCATCTCTTTATGAATCCTTTCTGGACTTTTTTGTCTTATGGTAGAGTTGAAAGTAAATATCAAAATTTCTGTACTAATTGTTCAATTTTATATGTTTATTGAATACTTAGACCAAAATAATGGTGAGCGCTGTAGATCATTAAGCCCTTTAGTTTCTGTTCATGATGATTAATTTGTTTCAAGTGATATCAGCTTTTTTCTAAAACACCATCAGAATAAAAATTCTACTTCTAAGCTGATAATATCCTCATTAATAGCAATAAAGCCTATGGCGCTTATTCAAGCCGAAACTAATTGATTTATTCCAGAAATACTTTTATTTGGAGATTGTAAATGTCTCTTCTCATATCCAACCATGTGTGCTTAACTTAATTGCTCAGATAAAGAGGCTTTCAATTTCTTTCATAAAAAAGATCGTTTTAAAGACTACTTAGAACAAACAACACCAGTATTGTATTTTACGATGAGGATTTCAGGCAGTTTTAACAAAACTTTACCCTAGATAAAGACTAAAGTGATAAGCTTACATTCCTAATGTTCCAGAGCTCAGGCAGGAAATAAATCCAGGGAGTTCGCATGTAACCACAAGATGCAAATGTATGAAAGAAAACCTGTAATCAAAGGCCAGAAGAAAACCAGCTTTCTACACAGTGAAATTCACATATGATGAAGAGTAGAGAAAAGAAACTAATCACAAAACATTACCTGTGTTCCCATAATCCCCTCCAAAGAAGATAATCATCTGTATTAATTGTACAGCCATGGAAATCTTTACAAAAATCAAATTTGCTTGTTGGCTTGCTTGTTTTCCTTTACACAGCAATGTACATACTTTAAATTTATAGACTGATAAATGCATTTACCAGAATGTTTTATAATACATATGATAAAGCATAATGAAAATGATCTTGCTAAGGAGAATTGAGAAGCTAAGGAATTTAAATAATTTAATAAATTTCTAATTTTTAAATAATAGTAGGGTTTCATTGTAATATACCCTCTAATGTCTCTCTGCCTGTCTTTGTCCTGTCCCCTCTCTCTCCTATCTTCTTTTTAGAATATTCAGTCTTTTTCAATCTTTTATAGTTTTCTCTGGGTTTATTCTAATAGGCACAAATCTCCAATACCCATGCCATGTGCGCCTTGAACTTAAACTCTTAATTTTATTTATTTATTTAGGCTTAAAAATTTGTGCCTATGGAGCACTTGCAAAGCTCAGAGTTGGCCTTGAACTTGTCAGGATGCTGAGGATGACTGATATTAAACTCTTATACATCCTACCCCTACATCCCAAATCCTGGGATAACAGGCATGCATCAACACACCTGGCTTTCAATATATTTAAAACTGAGCTTAGCATTTCCTCCAAAATTGCCCCTCTTACTGTATCTCCATTGATGGTACATCCCCAGGTTCATCCACACTGAAAGCCTGTGATTTGCCATTTTTAATTTATTCATATATTCTATTTAATTGAGACAGGATCTCACTACAGAACCCAAGCTTCCTTGGCTCTCTCTAAGTATACCAATCTCAAACTTGTAACAGCCTGGAAGAAAATCTCTCTCTTTTCCTTCCTCATGTCATCTTTATGAGCCCAAACCTATATGAAAACAGTTCTCTGATTATTTCAAGAGTTTCTGTTATTTCTTCAACATGGCTTCTAGTCTTTCTTATTTTCTGTGAGATGTGAAATCGCACACTCTCTTGCTCAAGGAGGTGAAAGGCAAAAACCTTTTCAAGTTGGGAATTTGGCTTCTTTTCTGCTACTGGACAGTAACTGCAGAAAGGGATCAGGCAAAAGGAGAGGTTTATCTGCTTTTCACAAAGGCAGAACTGAGCCATCCAGTGAAAACCCAGAACAATGACAGGCAAGAAGGGGCTGCATTACACTGTCATTCCAATCAGGTTCCTTCAGTATTCCAGCTACAGCTGACCTTCCAACACTTGATGCTTTCTCAGCGTTTCCTGCTCATGGGGCTTTGTTGATTCCTTTGCAGTTTCAACTTTCTCTCCTTCTTTAGAATTCTTCTGCCACATTATTTCTCTTTATTCTTCTGTACAGAACTAGCTTGCTCTGTAAGCAATGCTGGGTACTTCAGATCTTGTTTGTATTCTATATCTTTGTTCACAGGACCCTTAGATTTCCATGTGGTCTCCTGCTAACAAAGTAAGACTTTGGTTATGTGTTTTTTTTAAAATTCAATGTAGTATTTTATTTGATTTTCGTCTATGACTGTTTTAGCTTCAAGGAATGTATGTCATTCTTTGTTTTTTTCCAGAGGTGCGAACTGGGCCTGAAATGCTATATGATCAATATATGGGATAAATAAGAGAACAGCTGTGAGGAGACACAAATGGACTCATTAAACAACAATAGAACAATGGTCGAGATTGCCTTGTAGGGTGGAGGAGGATCCCCATCTCCGGAGGTTGAGATTAGATTTTAATCTAACGGCATTAGATTTTGCCGACAGCTTTCTGAGATGTAAAGAACGCAAAGTGTTGCTGAGGTTGCAAAAGAAGTGCACTGAGGTTCATGCCCTTGGATGGTTCTGAATTGCCATCACTTTGTATACAAGAGTCTGCACTGAGCAATCGGGGGATCACAGAGCCCGAAGGTGGGGGTCCATGTGCTGCAGAACAGCTTTGCACTCATAAGCACCTTTGGGACAGAGTCTACTTTGTCAAAGCAATCTTTCCTTTCCTATTCTGTCCTGGGTGGGGAGGCCTCACTCCTCCCTGAAGAGCCACCGGCAGGCAATCCTGCTGGAGAAGGGGGGGGGGATCCATCAGCACCCGGGGGGAGGAAGGCACTCGGGGGCAGTCAGGAGGGCAAAGGGAGGGGAATGTGGGTTTTATGATTAAAATAGAACATGCATATAAACACTGATTTTTAATTAAATAAACAAAAGCTAAAATGTCTTTTTATTATCAACCAGACCTATTTTCTACGAGGCAAATCTCCCTTTGTTCTCCCAGTGTTTCATGTGGGGAAAAACAGAACTCAGTTCAACTGTTGTTTCAATAAATGAAGAAAAAAATAGAAGGGTATGGCTACAGATCACTCAAATACGATTATTTTCCTTCTTCATATAAAGGCATCTTGATGCCAGTTTTACATATTTCTCTTGAAATAATTCTACAAAAATGCAGAAGAGGGAATGTCATCATGGATTCAATGGCTTTATCTAAGAACTTCTGATACTGAGCATATTGCTGTGTTAATATATGAAATTTTAAGCCCATAAAAACGTTAAAAAATGAGCAGAGGATGCTTCTACCTAATTGTGCAAAGATATTCCCTGCTCGGAAATGGAGTGGAGCTCTGGACGCTATAGTCACGCCTTCACACTTCTGAGTACTGGGTTTGTGGATTCAGCTCACTTTGGTCAAAGCAATCAATCAAATTATGTCCGCACTGAACATGTACAAGCTTTTCCCTTTTGTCATGCTTCCCTAAATCAAAAGCGTCATCACCGACCTCCATATCATGTATGTTCTCTTAGATATTCTCAGTAACCTAGAGATGACTTAGAATATTTAAGAGGATATGCTAGGGTTATATGAAAATAATACAGTACTTCATACAAGGACTTGATATTCCATAATTTTTTAAATCTCTGATGTTTTTGAAACCAATGATCTGTGGATATCAAGCGATGACTAGCTATATAAATATATCTATATGAGTGTATATATATATATATTAATTTATCTGTCCTTAGTACTTTTCTAAATTTTTTATACTGCACTATTATTTACGTTGAACTTAAACAGTCTAATAATTTAAGAACGTTTTTCTTTGAAAAGTCTCAATAATTCAGTAGCTGTTGTTATTCTAATAAAAATGAAGAAGAAAATAGAACATTACAGGGGTTGAAACATTACACTAGAGGAGAATTGAAATAAGCAAACCTGAATTAACAGTGCCTAGCTAGTATTTCATGTTAGAGTAAAGGCACTCATCTTAAAAATAAAACTCAGTGGCTCCACTGGCATTAAAAATGCCACTGAACTTGAGTCAAGATATGTAAAGAATTCTTGAGAACTGCTCATGTTCTGAGGAGTTCATCTTTAGAGCCATGGTCTCTGTCACCTCAGTTTTCCAGCGACATTTTCAGAGCTTGGTGCTTACACGCTGGGTCTCCATCTCTGTGAGTGGTTCCTGGCAGTGAGGTTTGACAGCTGTGAACTGACAGGAGGCGCTCTGGTAAGTTCCATCACTTACTGAGGGAAACACCGCACACAGTGTGGAGGCTTGTATCACATAGCCAAGCATTACACAAGGCAGCTCTGCTTTTCATGTTAAAATGAAACTATTTTTATTTGGTCAAGCAAAACATGGACACAATTTCTTTTTTTTAAAATGTTTTTATTGGCTTAAAATTATATATATATTAACAATGTACTCAGTATCATAGGTTATTAGATAATGTACTTGAATCCATGATGACATTCCCTTTTATGCATTAGTTATTCTCAACCCCCCCATAACTCTTACATTCTTTCCACCCCCTCTTCCACGAATTTCCCTGAGTCATAGTGGGTGAATTCAAATTTTCCGTAGTTATTAGGTTTGTAAAAGTCTCTAAATTTGTGTTTTGGACAATTTTGGGCCCCCTTGGTGCCTCTCTCCATTGTCCTTCCCTAGGTTATCTGCCTTCCTGTGGGAATAGCTCTTTTGCTCATCATCCCACTTCCTTAGAGGTTGTGTTAGGGCTCTAAATGGTGAGCTTGAGGTGGTTTGTCTCCTGCTTGGGTGTCCCCATCAACTCAGGTCTACTAGGTGGAATTCAGTTGTCCACAGTTCTCGTTGATTTCTGAAAAATACCAACAGAATCTTCAGCAGAGAGCGAGATCATTATTGATTAATTGAGACAAATATTGCTAGTTTGGTGGTCCTATTACTAGGTTGGTGAGCGTTTGGAGGGTGTAGCCTTTCTGGGGACCTATGGTTAGTGATGAATTCCCCACATAGATGGGGTTCTTGGTTCCCCTTCAAGGTTGCCTTGGGTCCCCTTACGAGTCAGGGGTTCCCTGCCTCTGAGCAGATCTCATAGCCAATTAGCCAGCTGTTGATTACCCACCTAGTTTGGGCGCCACTGTTGCACAGATGGGCACTTCTTGACTTGCTTGTCTGTGCCATACAGCAGTGTATTCTGCACTCTCAGTCCATCGGTTGGTGTAACTTGAAGATGCCTCCTGCTCTCTCAGGATATTGTTGGTCTGGTTCCCCTGGCAGCTGGTGAGACACCTTCTGCCATTACCCAGGCTGCCCATCTGGGAGCTGATTTTGTTTCTGGATTCAGCAGGGTCTCTCAGTGTTGTGTGATATCAGTCCATGGAATAGTTAGCAATAGGGTCTTATCTTTTGCCTGAGGTGGGTATTCAAGGGCTGTGACAAAAGTTTGTCTTATTTTAGGGACCCTGTGGGTCATTCTGATCAACAGCTCATTGTGGGAGGTAACTACTTACTGGGTGGGGAGCCAGAGGACAGAGTCCTTTGTACCATAGGTAGGCTTCCACCCTCCCCCACTTTGAGGTAGTATCTGCTTCTGGAACTTGTTGTACAGAAGATATAATTCTGTGGAGTCAGATTATTATTAGTTTAGGTATGTGAACATCTCCCCCTTCTCTTGTTTCCACACCTGCCCCCATTTTCTTCTGTCCCCTATGCCTTTCACCTGTGGAAATGTTTTTCTATAGATGCCTTTAGTGATGGAAAGATTCAAACACACTTATATACACAGCCATTTCCTTACCCTTGTCAAGAAAAGTAGGTATCAAATAACTTACTACAGAAAAACATAAAAAAATGTTCACAGTATGCTTTCACTTCTACATATACATATAAATTTACATATATACATAAATATGTACAAATAGTTTTTATATTTGATTATTAATTAACTTATTTTGTATAGCTTTCTCCTTCTAAAACCAAACTTGTCTTAGAAATGAACTGTATGTTACATGAACATAGATGAAACAGTCTTTGACTATTAAGTGATTTTAAAGGAAAGAAAATTTATGCTTAAACAAGAATGATCCATTTCTTGGGGCCTTTCTGTTATTTCTTACTATATAGCTTATTTCAATCTTTAGTAAACTAAAAAGTAAGTTGAGTTATTCTTTGAATTTCTGCTAAATATGCAAATAAGCTCTAGTATTGTAAGCAAATTATGCCAAACAAAACACATCCGTATATAAAATAAATCAAAATCAGTCATGTGTGATTGCATTACTTTTTAGTGAATGTGAGAATAACGGTATGTGTGTGTTGTAGCACAAGCATCCGTAGGGCCATAGAGACTGTCGTTTGGGGTTTCCACATGCAACCTGTCTGGTGCCTTGGTGTTTCATTCTGATCCACAGCTCACTGAGGGAAGGAGAAGCTCCCACTGAAGAATTGCGGTGACCACTCTCAGATGGCTTTTTACCTGCATTTTGTGTGGCTCAGGCCCAGCAAACTCTCTGGTGTCAGTGTCCAATCACAATGACAAAGACAAAACCCCCAGCTCTGTTGGTCAGAGAGACCCATGAAGACCCAAAACAATGCAGGCCACTGACAAAGCATGAGCTAACAAAGGTTAAGACCCTATTGCTGAAGACAACACAGGCTGTCCAAAAGGACATTGAATGACCATGCTGGAATTGAGAGGGGTGCCAGTTCTCACCTGGCTTTCCCTCATCACCAACAGTGTGAATAAGCAGAAGACCCTGCAAGCTGTGAAACCAACCACTTGGTCCAGAAACACACACCAGTGTGTATTGACACAGAGCCTGGGTGGGTAACCATCTGCCTTATGAATGGAAATACGGCCCTCTCAGTGGAAGAGAACTCATACCCGGTACTGGGAACCAAGTTGGTATCACATAGCCCGGAAACTCAGAGACTCCAGAGAAAAGACCCCACTGCTCTCTGGCTAACAAGAGTTATACACACCCAAAAGACTCTCAAACAACAATGCATATCCCTTTTAATCCAAGCTACTTTCATTAATGGTTAGAAAATCTGGTTTATTTTACAGATGGCCAAGAATACTGAGTTCCACCAAGACAGCAAGAAAAGATAGCCAACTGCCCAGCACCAGGCATCCCACAGCTGAGCAGGCACCCAAGACACTCTGCAGGGGAAGCAGCACAGGAATACTGCTCTTACTGCTAGTTCAGCAACCAGCACCTGGGAGATGATGACAGGCAACGTGGCTAATCAAAACTCAGCAATGCAGAAAAGCAGAATCCACAGAGATCTCAACACTAATTCAGACTTCTTACAAGCCCTCCGGCTTAGGGGGCTTTGGAGAAAGGAAGGGGGCAATATAAGAGCTACAGAGTGGACAGAATTATCACGAGACACAGCCACCAAACAGAAAATGACCCATCACCAGCTCTACTGAGGAGAGCCCTCAGGGAAAAGGGAGTGAGGGCAAGGGGATACAGACTTTAACAATTTATAAAATAAACTAAAAAATAGCAGCTACACTTACACAAATTTCATTCAAGTCTCCCTCCCCTTTTTGTATGACTATTTAAATAAAATTATATCACACAAATTGTCAAATCCATAAGACTAAATATTAAAGGACAAAGACATGGTGGGGAATAATTATCTAACCATGAAATTGTAGACCAGTTTCCAAGAGTTGTCACACAATACTGATCTCATTAACTTAAGCATGGTGCTATAAAAATACTTAGGCATAGTAGAAGCTTAGCTAGTTTCCACAAACATTTGTAATACAAATAACCTTTACAAAAAACATGCACAGGGGATATTTTGCAACTCAAAATACTTGTCAAGAGGAAATTAATTTCTAGTCAAATTAAGCTAATGTGAATGTCAAAAAATGCCCTTTGGAAATTTAATCACAAAATAAAAGATCATGCCCAAGGAGTAAATTTGCATATATAAAGCAATCTATAACATGGCTTTAATGTCGTTTTAATGCAACCTAAATAGCATAGGCATGTGAACTTGAGAATGTCATTTTGTTTGAATGTTCTCATATACAGAAGTAAACTGTATTCAAATATTCTGAAGACCATAAATCAAACTTATGATGCATTAGTTTAACCACTATTAGAAATGCTTATATAATTTATATTTATATCATACAAATGTAAATATATAAATTAATTGCATATCTAATATAATCAGACTTTATTTGCATGATATATATATATGTGTGTTTATGTATATTCTTGTGAAAAAGTACAATGATTAGATTTCAAGATTTTCTAATTTTATAAAGTAGTTCTTAATGCAAAGGAACAAAATTACTATAGTATCATTCTGTCTAATAGTAAAAACAAGTGCGATATTTAATTTATTGATTAGGAAGTTGTGATTGAAAATGTTGAATTGTGATGAGAGGATTTTCCTAGCAAATTACATAAATTGAAATACGTGGCTGCAGCTTCAGGATGTTTATATAAACATGATAAGTTTCTATATTTGGAAGTCAAGTTGGTGACTTCCAATAAATTATGCCACATTTAGATTTCCAGAAAATGGTGACTAAGAATGGGTTTGCTCATGTATGTATTTATCTTTGGACACAGATCAAGCAAATAAATAGAAAACTGACATTTAAAAAACCTGTGTCAGGATTTGTTAAACTGTGAAATCAAATCCAGTCTCATTATAAGAACAGAAGAATGGTCCCATTTTATTTCAGCTTACCCAAACCATTTTATAAAACCTCATCTCAGCAACATTCATGTGGCCAGAAAAACCAGTGTGCTATTCATATTAGTAACGGGTATCAAGAGGGAGTTGTGGACTTGGCCCAGCAAGAAAAGGTTCAGAAACAAAATAAAAATGAAACTTCAAAACTGTGATGCTGTGAGCATTCCAAAATAGTGGACTAATAATACATAAAATTAAAATAAATTTTCAATTTCATGGGTATTGGATATCATTGACTCACTTTTTATAGTGATAAACAAATTAATGTTGCCAATTAGAATAATTCAAGCTGGGACTATAAGCAACCCTACTTGATCATTTTGTGATCAATTCCTTTGTTTCCCTGTTTTTAAATCATTATAGAGTTTAATGATTGACAATGAAAAGAATAGCTCAAATATCAATTTCTGTAGGAAAAGTCTTGCTTGTTATTTCCTAACAAAGTCATGTACTTTGTTTACTCACATTTATCTTATAACCGTTATGACCTTTCCTTAATATCTTGATTATGTATCTCTTTCTCTGTGATTTACCAGAGGGGAGAAAGCACAGTTCTTATTGCATTTTCCTTCTCAGCATAAACTGAAGTAAGTGGCATATGAGCATAGAAAACATCTAAAAAAGTGGCCAGAGGGTTAATGTGTGAAGCAAGAAGTGAATGCATAGAACTGCACAGTTGTCGACACCATCAGATTACTGTAAAATCAAGACTATCGTTTCATGTACTCCTTGAACAAATGCTGTTAGTGTGCATAGGGTAGGTAAATAAATTAAAGCTATCCATCAGCAATTCATTTAAGAATCCAACCATGAGAGCCAGGATGCACGATGAAAGAAACTCCTTGTCAAGCATAAAGCTCCAGGATGAGGCTCAGCTGACAGCAAGAATTTAAGGCTCTGGAGTGACTGACTTTGGTGACCCTATCTGTGGTTATAAGTTTCTTCATTTGTAATAATATATGCATATATAATGATTTCAAAAGGCCCTGTATGCCTATTCCTTACTGTGATGGTAGACATTGATACTGGTCAGCCAGCCACAAGCACTGAGGTTCCTCATTGCACATTGAACAGAGGCAGAGGCAAAGACTCCTACTGCACAGCCTGGACTCATGCTATGTGCAGAAGCAGAGCAGAGCAATATGCAGTCAAATGCTGGTGCTGGTGCTGGTTGAAATAGAGAGGATGGGAGAAAATGTGAATATTCAGGAGAAGGGTTTATAAAAGTGACACTAAAACTCAGCTTTTAAGGATGACATGTGAAGGAGCCCAGCGGGGGATGTAATGAGCTGAGTCATTCCAAATGTCAGAAACAGCGTGCACCACCAAAAGTGTTCTGAAGCCGTGGGCATGGAAAGGAAATTCGAAGTAAAAAAGTTTTGGTTTTCTTGGAGAATGAATTTGTGTGACAGGTTGAAGATTGGACCTGGAGGTAACAGCCAGACCTAAAGACCCTTGAATTCCATGCCTAAGGGGATAGACTTCCATCTCTCTACATGCCGTGATGAGCATCAGAGTCTGAGCAGAGGAATAATGGGACAGATGTTTGTTTAGAAATATGATGCCTGCTGTGCAAAGTCTAACGTCAAGGGATAAAACTGAGACTGTAGACCTTTTAGGAGGGAAATAAGATTCCAGCAACAGTAGGCAGTGTGTAAGCTAGGGCTGTGGTAGATGTGATATGCTGGATGCTTCAGTGATAGGAGCTGGTGATAAGTGATATTTAGAAGGTGAATTATCCATTGGAATATAGTCATTGACAAGAATTGGAAGTCATGGAAGACATACAGAGCACAATGGAAGATTATTTGGCTGTTATGCAATGGGAAGGAGACGGTTTTATTGATTAAAATGGGCAATCTAGAAACATAAAGTGCTCTTGGAAGAAAAATGGTGCATTTGATTCAAGACATTAAGTTTGAAGTACTGTTGGAACATTCTAGAAAGAATACTTCATTGTATTTAAGATAACTTTCATGAACTTTGCTCCTCTTGCTTTAGCAGCCCACGTGATGTGTCTATGATGGTTAAGCTTGATTGGACTGATAGATACTGGGGAGATTATGGAATCTTGTTATGTCCATGAGGAATAAACAGAGAAGAGTTTCTCTATCCCTAAAATGTGGGTAGCATTGTGGAATAAGCTAAGGTTTGAATGAAATCAAGAACAAGAAGGAGGAAGCCTGTGAGCTCAGGCATTTTCTCCCTGCACCCTGCTGATGTGGGGTGCTCTGCTCTGCTAGGACACTGTCTCACCACATCCCAGAAAGAATGGAGCCAGTCAACCATGGGGTGTAGACTCTGAAACCCTGAGCGGAAAGAAGTGTTCCCTCTTGTAATTCTGCATTACCAAAACAATTCTTTGATACTCGGTTCTACTCTAGATCATTCTGTATTCCTAACCTGAGTCACTGTCCTTCCCCTGAGCTTTTGCACTGTTGGAAATAGTTATTCCCTAACATTGATACACCTGCTTTATTAAATCTCAGTTTAGGAAACTCAGGGCACCTTATTGTTACTCATCTTCAAGAACTATCTGGAGTCATTCATTGTCACAGTGGTTTTTGTCACCCCTTGTCTGATTATCTGTAAACCTTGGGTGACTTCTTAAAATAGTCCTGTTTATCTCTGGATTTTCCTTGTCTCAATTTGAAGGAAAATATCTATGTGAGCAGGGACTTTGGCCTGTCCACTGTAGCAACTCCTACACCAGCAACAGTGTTTGGGTTGTATTAACTGCATGGACAGAGGTTGTCGAATAAGTAACTCTACACAGGGCATTGCAGGGAGAGGTGAGCTGATACACAAGTGGAGTGGGGGAGGTGGATTTACTGAGGAGTGAGTGAAATTTCAACAAGTTTTAATTCTTTTTTTTTGTCCATAATGAGTTACATTGTTTAGTCGGCCAACCATGAGTTGTTATCCCCAATTCCCCATTGCCCCCCTTCCCCATCCCCAGTCAGCTGGATATCCTCCTCCATGGGCCGTCTGGATCAGTCTTTGTGGTAGGGGACCATGGATAGCCCAGTCTTCAGCCGGGTTCTCATGACCCAAGTGTGTTGTTACTGAGGGTTGCCAAGTCTCTGATATTCTCCCCCACCATGCTCTCACAAAGGCTAGGAGTTTAAGACTGATGATGCCTCAGATGCATTGATGCTTCCTCAGGCTATAAGGAAAGGGTTGTTCTGAGCTTCTATTTGGTTTCTCTTCTCCCCAGCTCTTCCTATCACTTCATGTGCATCCATCTGTTTTTAGATTTCTCCTTTTCACACAGCCACAAGTCATGCTGGGTTAAGTCACCCTCAGGGATTTATTTTAACTCGATTACCTCTGCAAAGACTTCATCTTCAAATAAAGGCTACATTTGAGATACTGAAAATTGGGCCCCCCAATACATCTTTTTCTTCTGTGAATTCAGCCTACAACAGTACCAAAATTAAAAGTAGGTTCCATTATGTCATTGGATAATACATGATACAATACAGTGATTTGAGAATTGCAATCATTATGTCTGGTAGTTTTTTTCCTTATATTTCCATTGATAGAGGGGATCCAGTTCTCACTACAAAAGTGGTTGTTATTCATGTGAAATCAAATAAACAAAAGAAAAGAGAAACTTTGTACATTCTTAGTGGAAATATTAATTAGTAAACTTATGAAAAACTGTAAGGATTTTAAAAGTTCATAAATAGAACTGCAATACAATTCAGTAACTTCACTCTAAACAAACAGTGGAAATTAAGGCACATGAGAAAGAAGTGACATCTACACTCTCACACTCATTGAAACATTACTCATAATAAGCAAGATATGATAGCAAGTTAAGTTTCTATCAGTGGATGAAAGGACTATCTATCTATCTATCTAATCTATCTGTCTATATATCTATCTATCTAATCTATCTATCTATCTATCTATCTATCTACACACACATATATATACATATATGATCTAAAATTTTCCAAGTCATACAAACAAAAAGAAGAATGTGATTATTAAGAATGAGGGGAAGGAATATATAGAAAATAGTCAAAGGTATAAAATTTTTATGAAAAAGGAATAATTCCTGAGGATGTGTTGGACTACGAGATAGTTATATTTAATAATAACATACCATATATTTGAAATTTCTGAGAATGGACTTTAAAATGCCACCACAAAAATAAATATGTGAGGCAATTAAAATACTGATTACTTTGAATTAAACATTTCATAATATATAAGCATCATCTTGTACTCCATAGAAATATACAGTAAAGCAGTTATAAAAAGAAAAAAAATAAAACAAGGCTGGAGAGATAGCTCAGAAGCTAAAGGCACTTGCTTGCAAAGCCTGATGGCTCTGGTTCAATTGCCCAGTACCTACATAAAGTCAGATGCACAAAGTGGGTCACACATCTGGAGAGTATTCTCAGTGGCAAGGGGCCCTAGTGTGTCCATAGAATATTATCTCTCTCTCTCTTTCTTTCTCTTTCTCCCTCCCTCTCCAACTCTAGGCAAATAAATAAAAATATTTAACATAAAATCCTTACGAGCATACTGTAACCTAAAGAGTAAATAGTGGGTGTCAACTGTCAACACTGAATATTTTTATTTTTCTTATTTTCTTAAAGAGTTGATCATTGTCCCAAGTTTGGTAAATGTCACTTCTCTCTGAGACTCCAGTCCAGGGCTCAGCATCCCTGCTGGCATTCCTGATCACAGAGTTTCCTCAAAGCAGCTTGGTTGGCTTCTCCACTCATCCATACCATCACAACCTATTCTGACATTAAAATTTCATGCTTCACTTGTGCAATGGAGGAGCCAAAGCCTGGGGGAGGCAATCAACAGCTTTTAATTTGGCCAAATAATCCACTCAGTGACGGGAAGCCCTTAGCTGGATGGGGATTCAGGGCAAAATACACTGGGAACCAAACTCTTGGACCCCCAAAGAGAGATGTACTATACTAGTGATTTACAAAGAGGCTACTAACAATAGAATCTAGCTAATTAAGAAATGTGTATCTATGTTAACCTATACTGATCTCACTCTCTGATGGAGATTCTGTTTGTCTTTTTCAGAAGGCAGTGAGAGAGCTGTGGCTCTTCCAACCCTACCAATGAGACAGAATGATAGCTGACATCTTGCCAAGAGATGAGCCACCCCAGACCTACCATGGAGGATCCATATGGAACCCCACAGAGAATGATGGGATGAACAAGTGACCCAGGACCACAGCCAATCAGTCAACACAGGATAAGCCAGACCGACACCAACTATCTTCAATACAACCTAAAGCTGAAGTACAGAGACCCCTAAGACCTCAACAATAAAGCAGTCTTAATACTCACCCACCATGACTCAGGGAACTGAGCAGAAGAGGGGGTGGAAAGATTGTAAGAGTCATGGTGGGGGAGAACTCCCAGAGACATTGATTTCCCTCAGTAACATCACACTGAGGCAAGTGGAACAGGGTTGACTCCTAGGCTATCCTTGGTCCCCAGCCCCAAGGACTGATCCAGACAGCCCACAGAGGAGGATATCCAGCTGATTGGGGATGGGGAGGAGGGCATTGGAGAAATGGGGATAACAACTCATTATTTGTTCATTAAATTTATCTCATTATGGATAAAAATAAATAAATAAATACATACATGCATGCTTATAACCCCAGCCTCCCAGGGGAACATATACCACACAGAATACCACACACACAAGCAATAAAAAACAAATAGACAAATAAATAAAATTTTTTATACTATAGCATTGTGAAAACTTGAGCATAAAAAATTTTTATGAAAAAAACACCATAAATAAATTTCATGCTTCAAGTACAGTCAGTGATATCTGGGTGGTTTATTTTATTTTATTTTATTTTATTTTATTTTATTTTATTTTTGGTCTGGATTGGGACAGATACAGTTTATATTATGAGGCCTAGGTGTTACATTAGTATATATGAACCTTCAGTGTTATTTGTAGGTATTATGAACTATGATCCTGGGTTAAACTAAAAAAGTTCAATTTTAGTTTACATGGCAAGTTAAGGATCAAAGAGTATTTTTATTGAGAAATTAATATTTTCACTTATAAAAGTGACCAGTAGAATGATACTGGCAATTAATTCTAGTATATAAATAGGAAAACATATAAGTAAACAGAAAGGTTAATTCTTGGAAGACCATATCATTTATCACTATATGTGATGTATATTCTTATAATAACTGATAAAGGAGATTGTGTAAATTAAATTACTATGAGAAATTATGTAAAAGAGGCAACAAGCCATTCATATCTGTATCTGATAATATTCCCCTACAAAATCCTTTTATGTTACAAAACAATCTTTCCTTCTGAGAAAATATTTTAACCATCTCTGACAAAATATGAATGTTTAATATGTATACTATGGAGATTTATCTTTATTTTTTTTCTTTATTTTCTTTGTTACATTAGAAAAACTGGTTGAAAATGTTTTAAGATTAATGTTCGCTTTCAAGCAAAAAGTAAAAAAAAATAAAGCAAAAGTGCTATTTTTATTAATGATTTTGGCTCTTGATTTAATAAGGTTTAAACACACTAGAAGAGATTTAAAAAGGAAAGAAATGATGCATTGGGGATATGGAGGAGTTAGAGGCTGAACCGCTTTGAGATGGAAGAAAGAAATGGGAGAAGTGTATCAGATACAAAGCAGAAGTCTAGACCCTGAGGATCCTGAAGCTAGTGGTTACTCAAGTCTAGAAAGCAGTTCTAGGGAGGGAACTTTCTATCAGAAGGCTCAACAACAAAATTGTCTTTACGTAGTGGGGTAGAAGTAGGCCTTCACTGGAGAATGCTAACTATCCCATTCTCTATCAAAGTAGATAGGCAGGAGACTTATTCCAGTACATGATGAATATTTTTAGAGCTTTCAATGCACAATACGCACAGTTTTTAACTCCAATATGCTAAATAATAAAAAGATACTATAATAATTTTCTTTTATTGTGGAAGATTATTTTAACATATATCACCTCACAGTTGCTTTGGGTCAAGAGTACGGGTACATATTAAAACTAGATTCTTTGCTTAGGGTCATATAAGCTGCGATCAAGGTCTCATCTGGTCTGTGTTATCTTATGAAAATTACTGGAGAAAAATGCACTACAAAAATCCATTCAGATTGTTGGACGAATTCCTAACCTCATAAATGTGTGGTGAAATGGTTTTAGATCTTTGCTAGCTAGAGGTGGGAGGCCATCTTCACCCTGCGAAGGCTACATTTAGTTCCACAAAGTCACCTGTCTTGTGGCCATTTACGTTTTATCAAAGTTAACAAGGAGAATCTTGATGGCATGCATTTAACAGGAAAGGGTACTCTAATATGACATCATCATGTGAATGACATCTATTGCATTTGTAAAATTCAGCCAGTTACAAGCTCACAGGTCCCACTCCCATTCAAACAGAGTGCATTAGGTACTCTTGTATCATTACAACCATAGAAGCTTGACCAAAACAACTTAAGGGAAGAAAAACTTCCTTTGATTTATAAATTCAGGAGATGTACGCCCATCATGATAGGGAAAGCATAGTGGAATTCATGGGGAATTCATGGTGGAGGATGTTCATATCACAGTAGAGTGGGAAGCAGAGAGCCACCACAGCCAGGGTCAGGCTATACCCTTCAAAAGCCAGTGATATATTCCCACTAGCCAAACCCTACTTCCTAAAGGTCCCACAGCCTCCCAAAATAGTACCAAAGCTGGGGACAAGCATTCAAGCATGAGTCTGTAGGGAGCATTTTAGATTCAAGTCACAAAAGTGAGGGGATTACACAGAGAATGCACACCAGCAGGGAGAAAGGAAGAGGCAGAAGTGACCAGCAGCCCAGGGGTGATCCCACACACTTCCTTAGTACCAGTGGCTCTTCCTCAGCTCACAAAGGCTCTGAGAGCGAACAGTCAATGGAAGAATAATTCACGCTGTTCTGCATTTTAGCTCATATGAGGGTAAGTGAAGTGTAAAAGTGTGTACTTGGCAGGATGCACATGGGGCTAAGAAAGGTAGAATATCTAGAAAAGTCCAACTACTCTAATCTTAGGGAAAGTTGAATCTCAAATCTCGGGGATCTGATTCTGTATGCATGAATCTCTCGCCTCTAGAATGCAGAATATTTGCTGAGCCAAGAGATGCTATGTAGTGCTTGGTTTTAAATGTACAACGCTGGAGTTTTAGAATAACAGAATGAAAGTAGGGCTGCTCCCCCTCACCACCATATGTGAGTAATTCATGTATAGAATCACTTGTGCTTTCCATTTTCACAGTCTGACATGTTTACCTAGGGGAAAATATTCCCATAGGGGATAGAAAAAGGATTCTATTGAACTTGAATTTGGAACAATCACCCGATGAAAACATAAAGAAAAGAGTTCTATCTATGTCTTAGAGATAATGGGTTGAGATCTTCATTCAGAATTAAGGTTGTTTCAATACGATGGACACAGTGACAAATACAGAGTTGAAAGGATTACTATTACCTCTCTGGTCAGTGACAACAACAAATGGACCGTTACAGTGTTGAATATCCAACAAGAGAAAAGAATTATGGGCTCAGACTCTTGGGGGACAATCCAGACTAGCCAACATGCTTGGTGACACATTTGCTCTTACCTTAAATCATATAATGCTCAACAGATAACTTCATGCTCTGGACTTTTCTGTGGACACATGGCCATGACATGGAAAGTTGCTGGTTGTTCATACTTGTGTTTCATGGAAGTGTGAGAGGCTAGCCCCATGGAGAAAATTTTAATGAATAGAACTTGGGAAAAAAAGGAGAAATAATTTCTTACAGGTTCTCCAAAGAGTCTAGACACATGGAAACAGTGTGGGTGTTCATGACAGGATGGTCCACTGCTAGGAGAGTGTGGGTCACAGGTGCCCACTGCTGCGTCCTCATGGGTGAGACAACATTGGAGGCTTCCTCTGCCCTACCAGCTGTCAAAAAACCACAACCTCCCTCTGCTGTGATCTGGCACCTTGTGGCTCTCTGCTCTGCCCCTGCTCTTTCTTCCTCCTGTGGCCAGCTCTACCTGCCCTGCTGAAAGCAGGCAAGAACAGGCCACTTGAGCAAAGCCTTTATTGCGTCTACTGCCACAACACCAGCGAGGACAAGCCAGGAGAGTGTCTCCCTGCTGGCACACAGCAGCCTGGGCAGCCTTCCTTACATAGTCTCAGAAGGGTTGTTTGGACCAGCACCAGCCATTTGTTGCAATAAACTACAGTCGTTTTTGTCTTGGGACAATCACATCCTTTCATTTTGGACCCAATCACACCCATTTGTTTGGGCCACACTTTGAGCACCAGTCTGTCCACCCAAGGAAGCACTTCCACTCTGGAGAAGGTGGAAATGGTTGCAGGGTCAGAAAAGCCTATGCAACTGAGAGAGCAGTTGTCAATAGCTACTGCTAAATTGGAAATGTGTGTTCATATTTACTCTCCCTTCTTCCTCATTTTATTCCCCTGCCTCCTGGAACACACTCCTTCACAAGTACTTCCACGTAAGCCTTTGTTTTAGCTCTGGTGTCTGGGGACGAAAGGATAACATCTTGCTAATTATGAGAATGCCAACACTCAATGCCAAGTCTGTTCACTAGAGATTATCTGAAAATTTCTGGTGCACATTTTGTTAATTAGAACAGTCTCCTTCCACTCAAGGTCTCACACATATTCTCCATAAATTGTCGATTTTACCTCCAATGGAATACACAATCCATCATGCATCACCTTATCCTTCTCTTCTCTATTATTGTTAAGACTATTCTAATTACATAGCATTAGTTCCAGGTATTTGAATGGGAAGAATTTAAATGGCAGGGCCATCCATTAGCTGTGGGTTATTTTGCACCATCTGGGGAAGAATTAGAAGTTCTTCAAATCTTAGCCTGTAGCAAATCTCACTCCCTTCCATGTCAGCAGCAAGCAATGACAACAGTCAGGCACAAGCAGCAGCAGTGATACCTGCTAGTTTGTAGTCCCCATGACAACCTCAGGTATCTGAACCCTTGGGCCTTGGCAGAGGCCAGCACAACAGCTCTCAGCTTGGCTCTGACAGGCTGATGAGGAAGACTTGGTAGCTTCTGGCACTCCTTTGGAAACTCCTGCAGATTCTCTTTGGATTGTTACAGCAGTTTTTCGTTCTTTAGACAGCTTCCCTCTCTCATATCTAGTCTCACTCAAGTCTGCTTCCCTTAGTCCTGCCTTATGCTTTCAAATCTTAGGGTTGCTTCTTTAGTTTAGCTGTCAAACACCTAATCCTGTCTACAACTGAGTGGACACTGTAGGAGTGCCTGCCCATGCAAGCACTGTCTTCAGGAGTCAGTACAAGCCAGGGTTGCCCACCTCTGCTCACCAGTGTGCCACCCAGCAACCTGGTACCTGGATCACTCAGATGTGGGTGTCCATGACAGGATGGTCCACTGCTAGGAGAGTGTGGGTCATAGGTGCCCACTGCTGCGTCCTCATGGGTGAGACAACATTGGAGGCTTCCTCTACCCTACCAGCTGTCAAACAAGCACAACCTCCCTCTGCTGTGAGCTGGCACCATGTGGCTCTCTGCTCTGCCCCTGCTCTTTCTTCCTCCTGTGGCCAGCTCTGCCTGTCCTGCTGAAAGCAGGCAAGAACAGGCCACTTGAGCAAAGCCTTCATTGCGTCTACTGCCACAACATCAGCGAGGACAAGCCAGGAGAGTGTCTCCCTGCTGGCACACAGCAGCCTGGGCAGCCTTCCCTACAGTCTCAGAAGGGTTGTTTGGACCAGCACCAGCCATTTGTTGCAATAAACTACAGTCATTTTTGTCTTGAGCCAATCACATCCTTTCATTTTGGACCCAATCACACCCATTTGTTTGGGCCACACTTTGACTCTGAGCACCAGTCTGTCCACCCAAGGAAGCACTTCCACTCTGGAGAAGGTGGAAATGGTTGCAGGATCAGCTCGAGTAAATGGGGGGCTTGTGGCAGGGAACCATCTGGCACCAACTGCTTCAGAGCCCTGTCTGAGGCTGTGCCTCCAGGAGCTGGGGAGCTGGGGAGCAGGCTTCCTATAGCTGTCTCAAGTGCTCCAGATGGCTGGTGCTGGCATAGCGGTACTATGATTCACTAATATTCCCATTGCTCAAGGCATCCTAGGCTGCAAGAGAGAAGCCAAAGCATTGCCCACTTCCAACATCTTTCCTTAGAGGAAAATGAATATCAGAAGTAGTGCTTACAAATATAAATGCACAGAACGTATGATCAACACTAGCTTTCACAGACTGTGACAATGCTTGCTTAACACCTGCCAGTGGCCCCAGGGAGAGGAGCCATTCCTTCACTGGTCTCCCCAGCATCCAGAAAAATGAAAAGCCAATCTGTGTATCTACTAGTCTGTTTCTCCTAGAAAGTTCACCTTTGTATGTTTTCTTCCCCTCACCCAAAGTTACATTTCAGTACAAGGAGACTCTCCTTTTTATTATTACTGAAAACAAAAATGGGCAAACTCCTCATCTGTCAATGACACCTTCAAAATTCCTTATAATTAACTTTCATTAAAATCGTTCTAAAATTTCTACCGGGAGAGTTTGGCTTCATGGTTGTTTCTGAAAAATAGATATCTATTTCAAGAAAAGGTGAAATGATTTAGATGTTAAAATTAATCTAAATTGGCAACATCTTTGTTTTATAGTAATCTCTTTAGGACTCTTCAGCCTTGCTATTTTTACTTTAGCTCATCATTAAATCATATCTGATACTTGGAATAATGAATTTCATCCCAGTCTCTAACATAACAATTGTAGAATGCTATTATTATTGATTCTAGAAAGCCACCATAGTGCAGAATAAAATTTTGGTTTGGTACTGTCCATGATATTTGCAGTATGGCCTTTTCCACCTAACAAACATCAGCTCTTTCTCATGTTTTTTTGATGAGTTGGAACTTTGGTTCTGAACTCACCGTCTGCAGCTGATCTCCTAGCTTAGGTCAACTTTTCACACACAGATGCATCTTACGTTGAAGACCGACCTCTTCTTACAACCCATGTTTTCTTTTGTATTCCGAAACTGACTAAAGTCACTGATCTCATTATTTCATATTGGGTTTGAATTTTGAGTAGCTCATGGTGCTAGCTAGTAGCCCCCAAGGGCATGTATAATTTGATAGTTTTTTTTTCCCAAAAATATGAAACCTGTTCAATTCATCAAGTACAATTCTAATGATAGAATTTAGTCCTTTTTAATAGATGGGCATTTTAATATTAAAGATCCTGTAAGTCTATATGTTTGTGCTCCTCTCCTTATCTACCCTGTTTATTTACCATATATTTATAATCCATGTAAAATAGAATTGATATTAACACCAGAGAGAGCTGAGGAGTCCATAAAATGCTTGCTTCTTAAACGTGAGTACCTGAATTTAATCATTGGTATCCTTGTAACATTCCAGATATGTGGTGGTACATGTCTGACATCCCAGTGCTGGGAATTCAGACACAGATACCTGGCCTGGCTGGGCAATCAGTCTAGCCTAAGTTGTGAGATCTTGACCTATGAGAGACCCCATAATAAAGGAAGTTGACAGTATTCTTGACAATGATACCATAGCTGTCCCCTGACTTCCATAGTCATGAACAAGTGAAAAGTTTTTAAGAAAATCTTTCAGACAGCATATTTTATTTTATTTTTATTTATTTTATTTTATTATTATTTTATTTTATTATTTTTTTATTGTCCATAATGAGTTACATTGTTTAGTGGGTCACAGTGAGTTGTTATCCCCAATTCCTCATTGCCCTGCTTCCCCATCCCCAGTCAGCTGGATATCCTCCTCCATGGGCCCTCTGGATCAGTCTTTGTGGTAGGGGACCATGGATAGCCCAGTCTTCAGCCGGACTCTCATGATCCAAGCGTGTTGTTACTGAGGGGTGCCATGCCTCTGACATTCTCCCCCACCACGGCTCTCAAAATCTTTCCGCCCCCTCTTCTGCTCAGTTCCCTGAGTCATGGTGGGTGAGTATTAAGGCTGCTTTAATGTGAGCTTAGGGGTTTTTGTGTCTAGAATCGTAGGTTTCTGTCTCACTGGCTTATCCTGAGTTGATTGAATGGCTGTGGCTGTGGGTCCCTTGCTCATCCTGTCCTTCTCTGTAGGGTTCCCTATGGATCCTCCATGATATGACTGTGGTGGCTCATCTCTTGCCAGGATCTCAGCTTTCTGCCTGTGGTTGGATGGTAGGGTTAGATGGGCTACAGCTCTCTTGCTGCATCCTGAAAAATACAAACACAATCTCCATCAGAGAGTGAGATCAGTATAGGTTAACAAATCTACACCATTCTGGATTCTTTTTAAATCGGAGTTAGAGATGTATGATAAATGAAATAAACCCCAAGTAATTTCATTTTGAAGCATTCCAGGCTATGTTGCTAGGAAATCGCTGGAATAGTATGAAATATGACATTCAAGAAACGTGTCACCTAGCTAATATTTTATTTTATTAGCAAAAAGATTCCCAGTTCATGTGAAGTCATCATCACTAGTATTGACAATGTTACAAAGAGTCCATGCAGACACTGGCGTTTTTCATAGTTCTTTCTATTTTGGGTACTATTTCCAGCTTTCCTCAGAAACGAAGGTTATTCAAACTCTGAGATTAGAGATAGAATGACATGTTCATCATAACCTAGGGACCCTAGAGGAAAGGTCTCTTTCTCTGGGAACTTTGGTGATGAGCCATTCTGTCTAAATCCATGTATGGAGTTTGTGTTTCCACTTTGTAAGTAATGTGTTCTGAAGATAAGGTAAGGTTCAGCGTAAATTTGTGCTGCCTTATGATCGAAACAAATGTCTGACGTGTTATTCCTTATTAATTAGTAAATGTTAATGGCTAGTTGTTATTGGAAATTACTTAAAAATGTAAAGGTCAGTTGGTAATAAAAATGTAAACTATCCTTTCTCTAAATGATTCTCTTATAATGGTTTTTGAATATAAAAGGCTGTGTTACTCCATCTTAGGTCTTGAGATAGATGTTACTTCACACTATTCTGATTTCTCATAGAAAATGATTGTCATATGTCTTGAAGTCAGATGTAAAAATCCTGACTTCTTTGAAGAGTTCAAAGCCAGAAAAGCATTTTGAACAAGGTAGCAGGACTTCTTTTACACACCTTGCTTGACTTAGAACAGGGCTAAGGACTTGTACCAGCAAAGTGCAATGAAAGTAACGATTTATATCACAGATCTAAAAATAAGGACATCTATTACCCTGTAAACTAACCATGTCGAGAAGGTCAACAGGAACCAAAGTTAGTTAGGTAAGAAGGTGTCTCTGGTGGTTTGAATGTATGGCCCCAAGGACTCACCTTGGCATTGTATCTTGTGTCTCCAGCAGCTCAGGTGGAGGAGGTGTCACTTGGGGCAGATCTTTGAGTTCAGACCTCAGATGTTTTCAGAGAAGTTTGAGTTCTGGTTGTTTTTGGTGCTGGCTGTTTTCTGATGTCTCTCTGTTTGGTCTATGGAAGTGAGTCAGCTTCTTCCACCACGATGGGGCTTCCCCTCAAATTTGTAAGCTTGAAATAAACCCTTTCATTTTATAAATTCTTTCTGGTTGGGTGTTTGCCCAGCAACAGTGTCACAAAAATTTTTCAAAGATAAAACAAAATTTTAATAAGAGTAAAAATAAGAAAGGTTTAGCCTCATCCTAGCAGCATAGTAACACCAGCAGCAGCACATGATACGCGTGCTTTCCAAAAATAAAGAAATAATAGGGACTATTACTGATGCACATGACTCCAAAGAACTATGAACTGGTTTGTAAATATACTTTTGGTAGCATAGCTTTGCAGGCTGAGAGAGGAATCATTCTTCTCAAAGCCATGTGTACTCAATCCTTAATAACTGGTGGATGTTTCTTGTGCTACCTGTAAATATAGTTCAAATTGCCCTTCTGACATCCCCTTTAAAGACTTTAGCCACTGGTGCTGGCAATCAACCTTTGGATGGCCTCACTTCTCCTTTAAATGAATGTGGCCTTGCACAGTACTGATATGAGAAGCAATCAGGTTATCCGCAGCCATATCAATTTTGTGTTTACAGGAATACCCTTGTATATCTCTGATTCCTAGAGAGGAAATATTTATTTAGTCTCAATGAAACAAACCAGGATTGCAACTAGATCCCACAATTTATATAGCTTCTGTGTTATAGTGGCCATAGATCTTGTGGGGCAATAGAATACTATACTATTTCAGGCAATAATATTCAATATCTAAGAGTTCTAGAGCTGATTCTTTTGAATGGATAAATAGGTTTAATGAATAATGGCAATTCTACCACGATCACTGATTGAATGTATATTCAAATATAAACGTAAACATTATTTGGTCTTTTGCTGGTTTAATTCTTATTGCCATAGTTTTTATTTTACCAAGAAACTTTTAAGAAAACACTAATGAAAGTCAACTATTTAACTCCTACAATTATTGGGAAATTTAAGTAGGCATCAAATCAAATATTTATGTCTACAGTAAAACAGACTCTTCTTAAACACTTCTTATATAAAGGACTTTAATTATAGGTTGTTCTTTATAATATGGGTTCTATTATCATAAAAGAAATTACTTAACGTTACCACCTCTGAAAGAAAAATCAGAGTTCACACTGTTTCTAGTTGATCTTATAAAGAAAACAAAACTGTTAAGCAACTCTATAACATGAAAAATAATAGTCTTTAAAAACTTTAAAAACAGTTCGTTCATTTGAGGATACAACTGAATTTTCTCAAAGAAGTAAAACTCATTAAGTTATTGGTAAAAAAAAAAATTAGAAAGACCCTTAAATTGCTGAACTCAGGGATTTGTCATAGCTCTATGCCACATTATTAGCAAGTTAAATATGAAAATCAGTGTTATAATGAGAAAGCAATTATAAAAAATGTGTGAGCACTGAATTTATTTATAAGGCCTGTAGGAAAATGGGTGTATTGCAAGGAGATAGGAAATTGTCTAGTTAAAAATCCAACTCTGAAACCTATATAAAAAGACTATTCACATATACAGACTTATAGAATGATAGCTTAGTATGTAGGGGTTATGTTGCCTTCTCCCACTGGAGAGAATATGGTTCCTGAGGGTAGTATAAATGATTTGCCACCATGGGTTGGTGGTATGACTGTGAAGAACCCATCCAGGGCTATAAAATGCCTGTGGCCCACTCAGATGTGCACTAGAAAGCTTCACAGACTTTAGGAAATGCAAAGAGCTAATCATGAAGTCACGCCGGCTTGTAAATCCAAGGTAAACATAGCTGGTTCAGGCAGAAATGTTATTTTTGACTTTCACTTATACATTATTTTCCCAATCCGGTCATTTTACATGATGTAACAGACTTTGACAGATTACCTCTGAGGGTGAGAGGAGTTTAGGTGTGTTGATAAATTCATAGGAAGGTGATAGAGAATTTTTGTGGGTGTGCATTATGCCTCTGTTCTGTTCAAATCTTCATTATACTCTTTAAATAATACATGATAATGCATGCTCTGGGGATGGGTACTGGTTTATAATAGTGGATTTCTCTGTATGACATCTGTCATAGTCAACCACATACCACTGGGATGAGTCTCCAAACCAGGCACAGTTACAGGAAGAAAGGATTTATTGAAGCTACAGGTTCAGGGTAAAGTTCCATAATGGTGAAAGAGGCTGGTCCCCTTTCACAGTTCCAAGCAGAAAGAGAAAAGCCATCAACAAAAATCACACACCAGCAAACAGAAAAGAGGCAGGGGAATTTCTTTCCCCTTTATATAGCCTTAGGTCAGGGTCTTGCAACCCTATTCCAGACTTGTTGGCTTCCTGAGTCTCTGGAATTTCCTTCCTGCACTGCCCTCTCAGGAAGGGATGTTCATTTCTAGCTTCCCAGAGCTTCTTTACATCCTGCCATACCTGCTGAGAGAGCTGCTTTCCTGTGAAAAACATCAAAGACCCACCTAAGATAATTAAAAACATCCAGTTGACAACAAAACCTAATCATCACAACCTCTTATCCAGACTGCTGCATTGACATTGGATTAATTTTCTTACGCATTCTCAGTTTTCCAAAAGCATAGGTCTGAACGTGTCCTTTTCTTGCTAAACATTTCACATACATCACCACTGCCTACAGAGCAAAATTCAAACTTTTAAGCTTGATCTATAACTCTCTTATCTTATTTTTCATGTCATGATCCTACCAAACCACAGCTCACTTCTGGCATATGAAACAACTCATCTTTGTCTTAAAGCAGACTTCTCTTTTCCACTTCCCTGCTTTTCGCCCTTCTCTTAAATTCAAGCTGTCAAAATTTCACCCATTCAGCTCAAATGCTTCCTCCTACATAAAATCTTCAATCTCACACATCAGATTTAAAGTCTTACAGAATTACACCCTTCCATGTATTTTAATTATGTGTAAGTTTGCTTGCCTTCTCCTTTCCTATAGATTCACATTACTACTGTTGAGTTTTAAATTGACCTTACATAGAGACTTTTGTGTTTGTGATAATCAAGAAAATATAGTCCTGTATAATTGATTGATATAGAGCAAACGAATGAGAACCAATGTATAAATTTTGCTTAAAGGGGAGACGATATAACATCTTTTTTTGTACCCTACCCAATAACAAAAGACATATTAAGAAGAAAAACATAAATTATGTGACTTAAGTTTTACAGGACATAATAGTCTTCAGAAAAAAAATGACCCAATCTTTACACAGTGGGCTATGTTTTTTATGTATAGTAGCATAGAAATAAGATTGTAAAACAAAAAAGGCATGATCTAATAGAAATAAATTGAAGGGAACTTAATGCTGTTTGCACTCAGACTATTTCTAGTATCCTGTGGAACATTTTTTTTTCTGTGTATACAGCAAAACACCTGCCTCATGAGAAATTTCTGGGATGAAGGGAAGAGAAGGTTAGAAGTGGCCTCCCTGGTTAAAAAGGTAGGGGGGGGGCTTCTTCAGGAGAAAAGTGTAAGTAGAGGTGGCGGAAGTCATAGTGGCTTCCTGCTTTGTTGATTTTCCAAAGACTAGGTGCTATGTTTGGGGGCTTCACATCCTGAACCAGTCAGAACTCATCTCTTAGAAGGGTGCATTTTTAAGTCTTCTACTTTAAATTCTTTTTTTTTCCTTACATCTCTACTACCTCCCCCTAGCATTTCCTATTCACTACAGGTCAAATTTGCGAGGACCCTCCCCACTGAGAAAACTCAAATTCTGTCAACCAGAACATTAAGTGTTTACAGCTCCTATTTGTGAAAAGTAATTTATTATTATTATTTTTTATTGTCCATAATGAGTTACATTGTTTAGTGGGCCAACCATGAGTTGTTATCCCCAATTCCTCGTTGCCCCCCTTCCCCATCCCCAGTCAGCTGGATATCCTCCTTCGTGGGTCGTCTGTATCAGTCTTTGTGGTAGGGGACCATGAATAGCCAAGTATTAATTAATCCATTCAAGAACTACTCTCAATCCCAGGCTAACTCTCACGAGTGGAACAATACTGAGACATTCTGAGAAATGAGTGCTTTGCATGGACTGAGTGGCTTTATTTTCATCAACCTCATCCAGGGATCAGGCTGCTACTTCTGCTGGTCAATGAAGAATGGAAAATGTAAACATTTTTGAGAAGTCAGGCAAGGAAGTGATCGTGAAGATGTGAGTGAGAAAGGCTGAGAATAATTAATGGTGAACACCAAGTTTTATTTGTTTTCTGAACATCCCTACATTCTTCAGGACTAACTGCAGTGAAGCTGAAAGTTGTGGTATGAGTTTTGAACTTTAGCAGTTCACAAGAATTACCACCTTTTGAACATGCAGATCAGTGAGTCTTTAGGAACATTTGTATGATGTCCAGCACTGTGTTCCAGGAACTAATGTCTCTTAAAGCTTCTTGGGTAATTTGACCATAACTGGTCATTACATTGGTATTAAGAATCTGCTGATTCTTTGCTGCATATTCAATAATATATGTTTTCTGATATTGTTAAATGTTGACCAAATACAAGAACTTTTTCTAAAATCCTTCCGTCTTGGATCCCGTTGTGTGATATTCTCACAGTAGAGAAAGTAGCTTGATGGATGTTTATGCATATTATACTATGGACTTTTGTAGTAGTTATCTTCTCATTCCTGGGACAAAACACGTAGCCAAAAGTAACTTGTGGGAGGAAAGAATTTGTTTTGGCTGATAGTCTTAAGAGACCGCTTCATCATGGTAGGGGAAGCAGAGGCTGAACAAAGGTTGTGTGTTGCATCTTGACATAGCACTTGGCAGGAAACAGCAAGAGGGAGTTGAGGTCACATCTCTGAGTGGAAATAGTCTCATTGTATGTCTTGGAGGTAGAAGAATAGACCTCAAGGACTCAGCACAGTGATACACCTCCTCCAGAAAGTTTCCACTTCCCAAATTGACACTAGCTGAATATGAGGTTTAGCCACAAAACCTGAGTCTATGGTAAACACTTCACATTCAAACTAGTGCACTCCACTCTGGGCCCCATAGACTCACAACCATCTCATGCATCCAGTGCAACTTTTAAAAAATGTGTTTATCAATTCCAATATTGTTATAACACCACGTCTAAAGTCGCTTTGGAGACAAAAGGCAGTCTTAACGGTGAGCCTATAAAATAGAAACACAAGTTAAATGCTCCCAACACATAATGGCACATAGTAAACACTTCTGATTCAAAAAGGAGGAATTGGGCTTAGCAAGGGAAAATGGAAGCAATGTAAAATAGAAAACAAGTAGGGAAACGATAAATCCCATCTCTTCTTTCCAGGCATCTAGGACTCACAAAAACTTCTGAGCTCCAACTTCTGCCCCTCCAGTATTTTCTGATTGTGTTTTGGGGGGCAGATACACCCAAGTAAGAGTGAGGAGCTTTTCTAAGTAGCCATTGCATAGTTCTGACATCTCAAAAATCCTGGGGTTTACACTGCAACCCATGGTTCATACTCATGGCTCCATGCAAGAGCCCTCATGACCTTTGTGCGAGGAGTGAGTTTGTTCCACATTAATAGAGGCCATCTCCAAAATACCATGTTTCAAATCCAATAACCTTATCTTTCCTTCATACATACAAACCAGTACTTTCATACATACAAAACAGATACCAAATTTGTTAATCCGGGGTAAAATGAACCTGACTTTAAAGAGCAGGAAGCTCTTTTATCATTCTTCCTTTAGGAACCCTCCTTTCAAAAGTCAGTGCTCCTTCTACTGTCTCCTGCAGAACAGCAGACCCAGTCTCAATAGTAGTGATCTCTTAAACAATCACAAAGAAACTGGGCAGATATCTCCAGCCTGAAACTTTCATTCTGGGCCAACTTTGTATCTTTCATATCCTTCTACTGCTTCGCCCCACTAAACACATCAGCCATTACTTTTAAATTCAACTTTGCTTAAATTCTCTGGGCATGGGCGGAACAGAGCTGAGAATACCACACAAACTGTCTCTAGCCCAGTTCTCAGAGTCCTTTTCCCTCTGAAACCTCATAAGCCCCCACAGTCCACAGTTCTCTTTGCCTTTAGGCCTCTCCAACTCTGACCAGAATGATCTATCAAACTCTGCTTATAGCAATGCATTATGTCTGTTAGTACAAAGTTCTAAATCCTTTTATATTTCTTCCACAAAGCAGTTCCAAAAGACTGAAAAAAAAATAAAACCAAAAACCACACAGACATATTTGTAGCTTTGACCCCATTCTTGGTACCAATTTTTCAGATG
Source organism: Zapus hudsonius (assembly GCA_004024765.1). Classification (NCBI taxonomy): domain Eukaryota; kingdom Metazoa; phylum Chordata; class Mammalia; order Rodentia; family Dipodidae; genus Zapus; species Zapus hudsonius. The sequence continues at coordinate 29,837 of PVHP010014658.1, forward strand.
TAGTTACATTCTTATTATTGAGACAAAACACCTGACCAAAAGCAGCTAATAGAAGGGAAGGCTTTATTTTGGTTTACAGTCTCCAGAGGAACCTTTAACATGACAGGAAAGCACGGTAGAGAGGTCATCAGACCTTGCTGTAGGAAGCATCATGAGTGAGTTAGTTTACATCTCTTGGTGGAAGTAGTCTTATTACTGGCCTTGAAGCTGGGGTAATAAACCTCCTCCATCAAGGCTTTATCTTACAAATTGCCAGCAGCTGGGGATCGACTATATGACTTAATCATAAACACCTAAGCCTATCGGGGACAATTCACATTCAAATTACAACTATAAACTAGTTGGTGTCTTGAATCTCTATCCCTAAGTATCTTAAACATGTACTGATTCTCTCTCTCTCTCTCTGTCTGTCTCATATTATGTCTAGAATAAATGCAAACTCATGTTTTTAATTAAATAATTACATTTAACTGAAAATAATTGCAATTAAATAGTTAAGACCTTATTATTATTTTTTTACTTATAACATATATAAGTATTGCTCAGTTAGGATTGTTCCACTACTTTATAAAAAGTGGACTAGTACTATCTCTAACTTTTCTTACATTTGTGTCTACTGTTTAAAAGATAAAAGTACCAAAGAAGAAACCTCAAGATAATGAAAAATATAAAATTCAAAAATTAAAACATGCAGACACTATAATTGAAAGGTACTTAGACTTTACAAGTCTACTATTTCCCAGAATATGAAATTCCTACAGGACTGTGAGAATAAAAGTTAATGAACTTTCCAAACTAATTTCCACCTTACCTTTCGATGACCTCATTTAATCAAATAAAGAAATAAAAATCAATTTCTATTCAGAGTACTTTAAATTTAGTCTTAATTTTCAGCCCTGCTATGGTTTACTCTAGATTTTATCTATTTAACATAGACATTTAATGATTACTATAATTGATTGCATGTGTGTTTATATTATAATGGGTAATGAAGAAAAACATATACCTCCTTTTGCTTAATGAAAATATTTTCATAGTATGTAACATCTATAAATTGTAAATAAGCAAGCAAAATTTAAAATATTTTCAATTCATAGCTTATGAGTCATCATAGTTTTCCACATGATTAGAAAGATACTTTTCATCTAAGTTATTTTGAGATCACTTGAAAGCACAAGAATGTCAATAATCAATATATCATTTAGAAACTCTAGAAGGCTATTTTAATATTTAATTTTCTTTTGTGTTATTAAAAAATCATTTGCCTTTTTTAAAGTAGAAGGAGATTTCAGACTTTTTTCTGCCTTAAGCATTACCAAAATACCCTTCCTGGAAGAAAAACTATACCAAAATAAGTTATTTTGTCTTGTGTCTTGAGGTTAGGTCAGCATGGGATTATTTAAGTGTGTTTGTCAGGGTTCCCTAGAGGACCAGAACTCATAGAGTGAATATGTATATAAAGAGGATTTATTAGATTGGCTTTCATGATACATGCTGGGGAAGTCCAACAATAGCTGTCAACAGGCTGAGCTTTGGACAACCTGGTAGCTGCTCAGTCCAGAAGGCTGGAGGGCTCAGCAGTTCGAATTTGGCTCTAACAGCCTTTGAGCCATGGTCTCCAGTTCTCACTGGAAGGCTGGAGAAGCTTGGTTCCAAGTTAAGTGAAGGTCAGCAGCCACAAGGTAGATGAATGCACTAGCATGTAGTAAGGGAAGCAATGCAAATTCCCCGTGTGCTTCAGAATCTTCTTTTTGTACAGTTCTCTGCCAGAAGGGCTGTCTTCTCTCAAGGAAGAACTTCCTGCCTCTGTCAATCTTTCCTTGAAATACCCTCACAGACTCACCCAGAATTTAGATGTCACAAGTCCATGCTACATCAACTTGACATCAAACCAGATCTCCTTATGCCATGTTTAATTTCCAAATGATGACAATAACAAGGTTACAATCATGCCTAATTTAATATCCCACAAACAACTGGAAAGCATTATTCTTTACTCTCCCCCCCCAAATACATGGCAAAGACCTAGTATCCAATAATTTGAATATGATAATAAAGGTTAAACAGCACTTAACTATTGATATTATTTTAATAGATTAGTTACATAGTAAAAAAAGGAAACAAAATGCAAAATAAGTTTCTTAATATATGTGTACATATGCACAAACACTCAAAAAATAGGAATGAAACATTCAGGGTAAATACAGTCCTTATAACTGGTCATGCGGTCTTAGCCTTGTAACTTTCTTGTTTTCATTTTGTGTTTCTTCCATCATCACATGCTGAGGGAATCCATCAGGGATCTACATATAAAGATAGAAAAAGTGATCAATGATGAATAAATAGATAATACATGACAGAATATATATATATATATATATATATATATATATATATATATATATATATATATATATATATTCACAGGGATACTTATAATGTCACAGATTTATATTAATGTTGTAATTTGATGCTTACTACCATAATAAAAATCAGGAAGAGGGATATGACTGCATTATACTCATTTTACAGTACTATATGATCATTAATATTTAAATAAGGACAGCATCATCTTTCCTGTTTTAAAGCCTTTTGGCCTTGGGTCTCATGATCCATCTCAGAAATCTTAGCTTCAATATGTCATTTAAAAAAAGATCAGATGGCTAGTCACAAATATGACATTCATAAGTTTTTTCTGTCTTACTTCAGCTATATCTCTTATTACACCAGTGAGAAAGCAACCTTCCAATGTACTTATGCAACTTTTCCAGAACACAAAGCTGAGTCTTTTCATGAAAAGTTCATCTGAGTGCAGATATGCAAATTAGTTCAAGTGCAAAATTGAGTGTGTAATTCTTCTTGTAGTGTAATTAATTCAGTAGATCTCCTGAGACACCTATTGTATTCTGCAAATCTTTGTTCTTGAGCGTTTGTCTCATAGACTTGCATTCTTTCATTTTCTTTAAACACTAACTTCATCACATCTTCCAAAGTTTTTGAGAAAAAGCACTATTTTTTTCTTATATACACCAAAAAATACTGGCTGCTAAGAGGAAGCACTGTAAGAAAGTTCTCACAAAACATACATGATTAGGCCAGTAAGCACTATCCCATTTCTAGTCATGGGTTATTACATGCAGATGCCCTTTCAAGAAAACTTAGATTAATATTTCAGCTCTGCAATAAAGTAACACTTCATGTGCTACTTATAATGGAAAATTTATTAACTTAATATCCCCTTACTATTTTATTTCTTCCTTACATTCAGGTATAATCTCCAATTGAAGTTCTTTGTCGTTAAAGACTAAATTAATCTATTAACCCAGAGAATGTTTTAAGCCAGTGCTTGACACTGAAGGTCACATCATGCCCTGCAAGAGGAACAGTGTGGGTAGAAGACACTCCCTTGGTTTCTAATCTCCTGGTGAACAGACTTCCTGTAAACAAGCAAGAACACACACAAAAAGAAAGATTGAGATCCACAGCAGGGTATGAGGCTTGAAAGTGATGTTCAGATGCTCCCTGGAAATCGTTAGCAAAGAGCAATTTTCCTTCATCTTGGAGGTAGGTTGGGTGTGTGACTCACTTTATCCATGGCTCAAAGAAGCAGCCTCCTTTGTCCTGTTACTAGCATAGAGTTTCCTATTAATTCTGCTGTTTCCCCGATGAAGAAAATATTACCCTCCCTTGTATGCTTACTTTTATTATTTTTATTTAAACTAAGTATTAGACTAAAGTGATTCTCGTGGATTAAAAGAAAGAAACTGAGAAACAGTTACAAGCAAAGAAGAAAACAGAAATGGGGTCAAGTTCTTTTGCAGTAAGTGAAAGTCCCTGGATGGAGCTGTGGGGAGAACACTGCAGCTGCTTTGTCAAGAGCTCTGGTAGCAAGAGGAAGGCACAGTGACAATCTGAGGGACTGGCAATATGACTGTGTGATCTGTGAGAAAAGGAGGACATCAAACCCGATGTCCCTGCTGGCCACACCTGCTTTCCCTTTACAAGGCTCTAGCTGTGAGAATTAAAGAAGGAAAGGAAGCCGCCATGAAGGCCAGGGATGGAGCCTGAGCAAGTGTCGTTGTTGCTCTTTCACTTATTTATTTTACTCATTTTTCTTTTCTTTTTAAAATATCTTTATTATGAATAAGTATATACATTGTATGAGAACATTGTATTGTGAATGTGTCCCTGTTTCCCTCCTCTCTGTCCCCTTCACACTGGGGAACTTCCTCCATGCACATACTAGATCTGTCCATAGGTTAGGGGGTTATGAACTGCACAAGAAGGAGCCAGTTTTTCTCTCTTTTTGTTTTTCCTTCCCCCTTGTGTATTGTTGCTGAGGGGGGGCCATGTCTCTGGATATTCTCCTCCACCATGGCTCTCACTATCTTTCCGCCCCTCTTCCACTCAGTTCCCTGAGTCATGGTGGGTGAGTATTAAGGCTGCTTTATTGTTGAGGTCTTAGGGCCCTCTGTGCTTCTGCTTTGGGTTGTGTTGAAAATCGTTGGTGTCTGTCTGGCTTATCCTGTGTTGATTGATTGGCTGTGGTTATGGGTCTCTTGCTTATCCCACCATTCTCTGCGGGGTTCCATATGGTAGGTCTGGTGTGGCTCATCACTTGCCAGGATGTCAGTTACCGGCCTGTGGTTTGTTGGTAGGGTTGGATGAGCCACAGATCTCTCGCTGCTTTCTGAAAGATACAAACACAATCTCCATCAGAGAATGAGATCAGTATAGGTTAACTGAGATACACTTTTCTGAATTAGCTAGATTCTAGTTTTAGTAGCCTCTCCGTCAATCACTCACAGAGTGCATCTCGCATTGGGGGCCCAAGAGACCGGCACCCAGTGAATATTCTGTGTAGAATATCACATTTTTATTATCCAGTCATCCGTTGATGGACATCTAGGTGAATTTCATTTCTTATTTATTGTGAATAGAGCAGAAATAAGCATGGATCTGCAAGCTCCTCTGACATAAATGGAGACTTCATTGGGTAGATTCCCAGGAGCAGTGTGGCTGAGTCAGATAGGAGTTTGAGTTTTAGCTTTGTGTGAAACCTCTACACCAATTTCCACAGTGGCTGCACTAGTTCTCACTCCCACCAACAGAGAATAAGAGCTTCTGTTCTTGATTTTTCTGTTTTGCATTGTGCCTGGAACTCACTGTTTAGCTCCCAGCAGTCCCCCTTCCTCTAGTTTCTGAGTGAGTGCCAGGATTATGGCATGAGTCAACATACCCAGAAGGTATGTGTTATTTAAAGGAAATTGGAAGTTTAGCTAATGCATGTTATCCAAGAGAGAACTAAGCACCAAACAGCTGCTGTTTGGAACACTGGTCTGCAAAGACAAAGCAACTGAGAATGCCAATGATTGTGCCATCTCACCCCTTGACCATGGGCTCTGGGGAGAGATGCACTGAGGATACAATATGTGCTGCTGCTCCAGAACAGGCCTCCTCTCAGGGCTCCTGCTGCAGGGAGGTCCTATGAGCAGGGTATGTGCTGCTATCCAGTGGGCGACAAGTCCACCTTCTGAGCAACAATACGGGTCAGCAACAGCTCCTCATAGAGCTTCCCGTAAGTGCCAGTAAACTTTCTGTTCCCACATCATCTTTGGGTATTTTGTTTGGTCTCTCACTAATCTATCACTCTACTTAGTGAAGCTAGGCTGTGGACAATGAAGACATTTTCAAGAAGTAGGAAAGTAAGCACATTTGGAGACCAAACAAATGAAGACAGCCAGGGAATACACAGATAATGGTTGTTTGTTGGAATGGCTTTGAAAGAAAGAGTTGACGTCAAAGTTCAGGTGGATTTGAGTGCTAAAAGTGGAGGAACTATAGCTATTTCTTTTTTCCATGGACATAAGAAATTAAAGCAAATCACTGTAAACGTTAAAATCTTCATATAGAGTACAGCGTATGCAAGCCATTTGGTGTAGAATGGACATGCCAAGTAAAGATTCCAATGCCAGAAGGAGAGAATAGATTTGGATTTCAGAAGAAGCAGGAATGACAGGAGACAATGTTGCAGCATTGAGTCAGAGCAGAAACAGTAGGAGTGTGCTGTGGGAGAAATGGGCAGTAGGGATCTGTGATGGAATAAGACTACCTGCTTGTCCACTTTCTTCAACAGTGCTAAAATGAAGCTAAAACCATAGGAATTTGGCTACAAGGAGGATGCAGAGTTTATTTGAATACAGAGGTCAAAAGTCAAATGGGTGAGAGATTTGAGATCGTTTAATGAGAAGACACAAAAGTTCAATGTGGTTCTCAAAGTGGAAGTGAAGAAGCAAAGTGAAAGTAGATGGAGGTGGAAAAATCAGAAACATAAGTGTCATTCAAGTGACAAGAACTCTCAGTAAGCACAAAGGTCCAGAAAGTTGCCAATAAAGGCACAGGAAAGGTGAAAAGTAAGATGGTCTTCTAGAAGGGAAAATTTCAAAGACCAAAATCAATAACATTGATTAGTAACTCATTGTGAGCAAAAGAGTAAGCTTTTATTGATCCACAGTGGCTGAGGAATGGGATGTCTAATTAAGTAAAAAGGCCTATTTAGGGTTAGCATATATATATATATATATATATATATATATATATATATATATATATATATATATATATATATATATATATATATATATATATAATTTCTACAGTATTTTAATGACATTTTGTCAAATGACTTGATTTTATCCCTAAGAGTCATAGAAATATCGAAAATGTTGGACACCTTTATGCTAATTTATGCATAAGTAAATATATATATACCATTCTGTGTTTACTGGTATCTACACCATCTTTCTGTAACACCTATCTACCTGTATATGTTTATATTTTTATCTCTAAGTAGATTTTATCAACGTTGATATATAAAATCTCACACACTATCATCTGCTCAAAGGTGGACTTTTCTGGGATGTGTGTGCAGAGGAGTAGGTGAACTACTTCTATATCTACTCAATTGTCTACTACACAAAAATGCACACTGGTAGTTTGTTGTGAAAGCAATTGAAAAGGGAGTCTCAATGATTTCATCAGTTTTGGTGGAAGAGTCATTGGAAACCCTAGGGGCTTGTACTATGGAATGTGTTAACACCATACATGGATGAAATATCAGCAAAAACAAAGTCAGAACCTGTCTCTTTCTTTGCTGTGCAGCTATAAACTATGGGCATCTCACATCATAGGTTTGATCCACAAGGGGATATATGACATGATGTGTCAAATTTTCTAGAGCAAATAAAACATAGAGCTAAAACTTTGTTGAAAAAATGCTCTCCGCTTTTAAGGACTCAGAAGACCTTCCTGGTGGTTATTATTGGAGGTAGACAGCTTCGGAGCAAGTCAGAGGGAAGACAGGTAGTGTAGTTAAAACTGTTAATCAATCTATATTGCACATTGAACTTTGGCACTTAGCACCAGACATATAAGTCAATGACGCTTAATTGTGACAGACAAGGCAATGAAACATTCTCTGTTACTCAGGTACACAAAGGGCTATCACTGCACTTTCTCACAAAGGATCTGAGGCCAAAATTCCTGATGGCTTCTCCTAGAATATGTTGCAGATGAATTATTACCCTGCATCCAAGACTAAAGTATATTTTTTAAGAAACAGTAGCAGTAGGAGTCCAGTTAGAGTGGAGCAATTTCCAGTGGGGAGAGTAGCTAAAATAGACAGAAATGCATTTCCTTTTCAGAGAGAAGCAGTCTAAGTGTGTCTAGTGGAGAGGATCTACCATTCTTTGCTGTTCGGCTTCCAAGATTTCTCCCATCTTCACTAAATCCAAGCTAGTGACCATGAAGAGGGCTCAGGACTATAAGAAGCCTGTGGAAGACATTCTTTAATGGGTATCCACTGATAAAACAACAGAGTGACTTTCTACGGCTCATCCCAATGGGCAGAGATGAGTGCTAATTTAAGCAGCTATATTTATATTCATTGTAGGGCATACATTTCTAATTTCTTTAGCAGTTTGTAATTATTTCCTTCATCAAATTTTATTCTTCATAGTAGGACTTGTGCCATTTATTTCTATTAAAATTATTTTGTAAAAGGCAGATACTTATTTTTATTGGATTTTTTTCCATATTGAACACCTATCACATAAAGAAGACATGAATTGAAATAGGTTCACCTTCCTAAATGCATGTAAGGAAAATATAGCCAAATATAAAAGTCTGTGTGTCAAAGGCATTCTGATTTATAAAAGTCATTTGTATGTCAGTCACAGAAATGGGAGACACAGTACACTAAATCTATCTGAAAACACAGATCCAAACATACTCAATATGCTATATTTTAGATTGCATTCATTCATCCAATCACTCATTTATTTGAAGTTGAAGTCTCACAACTCACTATGTACCTTAAGCGTGTCTTAAACTTGTGATCCTCCTGCCTCAGGCTCATTCGTGTTGGGATTATTGGTTTGGGCCACTATCCCCAGCTTCATTTGTTTGGATCTTTAATTTCTCCAAAAGGCACATGTATTAAATATTAAAGGCTTGATCAACAATATGTGATACTTCAGGGAAGTGGAGGAACTCTGAGGAGGAGGTGAATGGAATGACAACCACAGGACAGCAGTGTTTACTTTCTTCTGGATCTGGGACATCTATCTCCTCCTGGTCCATCTGTTATCATAGCTCCTGGTTTATAAGCTTCCAGCTCTAGGATGTAAACCAGCATGTGCGATCTCCTCCCTCCCCTGCATCCTCAGCTCTCCAGGTTCTCAGGCCCTGAACTCAGACTGAGTTTCACTGTAGATTTCTCTTGGTCTCCAGCTTCCAGAGAGCAGATGGCACAACCATATGGCCTGCTTCCAGAATCAAGGAGGAATTCTCATAATGTTTGTGTCCATGTGTGTTACTTGTTTATGTTCACATGTGTACTCTTTGGAAGAGCTATG
>PVHP010014659.1:0-38724 GCA_004024765.1 Zapus hudsonius
CATAAACAGAGATGAAGCCTTTCCCCTTCATCAAAGTTACAGGCAGGGGGTAAAAGAACACTGGTTATGAATTAACTTGACTATAAAACAAAATATATATTAATGTCCCTAAATTTCCACTTTAGAGCTTGGTAAAGATTTTTAAGTGCAACATAAAGTATGGCTTGTGTTTAATCAGAACTGGGGATGTTGGCTTCCATGAATATAATTATCACACGGAGAAATTATCATCCCAGGAAGATAGTTTTAAATGTTCCTTCATTGGCAGAGTGAGGCTTCTGTCTGTGTCAGCTGGGAGCATGCTTGCAAAGGGCAAGGCTTCTGTTATGAAGGAAATAATGTCTTAGGGCTGTGTCCCCTTACGTTCTGCCTTCAGAGAGCTGGTGCATGCCATATAAAAGGACCAGAAATCACTCTCAGATGTTCTTTTCTAACTACCAAAAAACTACCAGAAACTACCACGGAACAACTCCTTAAAATAAAGAAGTCCCTCTAGACTTTTGGGTAAAACCTTTAAAGATGTTAACTTTCAATTTTGAACACCACACCCATACCCACACACCAAGTGAATAAAATCAAAACTGGAATAGATTTTAAGTAACAGAATGGATAGCAATGGTAAAGTCTGGACCAAACTAAACAGCATTATGAAGTAATAAAAATCCAAATTATGCAAAAAGAATGAAAAATAAGAACTAGTATATTACAGGTGGAAAGCCCAAGCAGGCAGACCTACACTAAGCCTGTTACTATTGACCTGTTAATAATGAAGGCCAGTCTTCATATATCTGCTTCTCACATCCATAGACAATGTCTTATTCCCATAACTACCTTCCTGTTACTAACCAGGAGGCTCAGCTTGCGATGTGCTTTTACTATGAACTACACAGTTCCATCTCTTTCACTGTGTTGCATGTACGTATACACTGTCTTCTCTGTTGTCCTGAGTATGTGTTCTTTATGATTTTAGGAGCCGAAATAAAACAGTAGAATAAATTTGTCCAGATAAGAGGAGTGTTGTGCTCAGAGTCTGGAAAATTAGAAACAATATTGTCAGGTGCCACAGCGTGAACACAGTCTCTAAAAATGATAGAAATCAGGATGAAAGTATTTATTATGATCAGATAAGCTCAACTTTTTAGGCACATTAAGTTTCAGTTATATTCATTCGGGGGACTAAAACTAAATAAAAATATCTAAGAAATCTGGAAAGTTCTTGCGGTGACAGGATTTATCTATCTTTCTTTTTTACTCCACATTCAGTACGATTTCTAAATATGTGAACCTAAAACCTTCCTCCATTTGGGAACATTTTGTTCTGTTTTACATGTGCACTTGCTTTCTCTTCTTCTTTCTTTCTGGAAAGTCTATTGTCAAGAACTGGAATCATTCCCCACTTCCTTTGGCGCTTCTTTCATTCTTGTATGTCTTTGTATTTTTCTCTGCTTCTGAGAGAATTCCTTGGCTCATTCTTCTACTTCAGTTTTCAGCTGTTCCCATTTTCTTACGCAGCTCAGCCATTTGATCTGAATGTCAGTCATCATTTTTGTCATTTCTCCACAAACTGCTAAATTCTTTATTTGGGCTATGGTAGCCTCATTTTCTCGATGACATTACTTACACTTGGTCTAAATTCTTGAAGAGTTTCTTCAGTTTCTGTTTTCCCCTCTGTTAGCTATGACAACAGTCCCCTCATCTATGAGGGATAAGGCCCAAGACCGACTGTCGATGTTTGTAACTATACACAGTGTCAAACCCCATGTAGGCCATTCTTTCCTGTACATCTGTAATGGTTAAGTTTTGTTGTTAACTTGACCTGCTTAGTCATCTTGGATGAGTCTCTGAGGTTGTTCACAGGAAGGCAGCCCTCTCAGTAGGGGGCAGGATGTAAGGAAGCTCAGGAGAGCTGGAAACAGACATTCTTTCCTGGGAGGGCAGTGCAGGAAGGAAAAGTCCAGGGACTCAGGGAGTCAACAAGTCTGGGGAAGGGTTGCAAAACCCTTAAGGCTATATAAAGAGGAAAGAAATCTCTGTCTTCCCCCTACCTGTTTGCTGTTTGTGTGTGTGTGTGTGTGTGTGTGTGTGTGTGTGTGTGTGTGTGTGTGTGTGGTGTAGTGTTGGCAGTGGCTTCTGTCTCTGCTTAGATCTGTGAAAGGAACCAGCCTCTTTCACTGTTATGGAACTTCCCCTGGATCTGCAGCTTCAATAAATCCTTTCCTCCCATAACTGTGCCTGGTTTGGAGGTTCATCCCAGCAGCGTATGGCTGAGTATGACAACATCCACACATAAATGTAATGCTTTCCCATTTCACTAAGCACTTTCCCATACTGTGTCTTGGCATTTGCATTTAGGTAGGTCAGCAAAGCTACCAGGAATTCCTTATTTCTTCCTTCCTTCATAATTCCATGTTTAACAGACTTGTTCTTTCTGTAGACCTAAAGAACTTCAGTGTTGCAAGGAAAGATACTTTTCTTTCCTTAAGTTGAGCACTTCATGGCTTCTCTTTGCCATAAATGAATTGTGAGCCTCACTATGCTTGCTATTTGGGTCTATGATTGCATAGCAGAAGCGTTGACCTTCTGTGGGTGCAGATCTAATAATTGAGGTCATCACTAGCTATGGATATAGCAGTTTGCAAAAGTGTTAGGAAAATAGACCTTTGTTTTTATTTCCATAGCAGGTTATGGTATGATGCCACAAGGTCTAAATATATCCATTAATAATAGAGTATTGATTTCTTTTGGTAAGTTGGAACTTTCTTCAACAACCATTTTTTGGGAGTAAGAGTTGAAGAAAATGGAAGGTATGTTAAGTCTTGTTCGTCTGTACTGATTAAATATTAGTAGAACATAGGGATTGCTTCAGATACCACATAAATGATCTGACATGCATTTTCATGTGGCATCTTTAAGGGAAGATGAGAAGATACAGACCATCCAGTAGCCAGCAGACCATCAGCCCTTCAACCTTCAAGTCTATTGGGACGACATATGTGGTTCCAACCAACCATGGGTGAAAATAATTTTGAAATATTATGTCTACACTGACTATGCACAGACTTGCTTTTCTTGTCTTTAAACAATTTAACATAAATCCTATTCACATAGTATTGAGTATTGGGTTCTATTTCCATAGTATTTTTACATTGCATTGGGTATTATAAGTAATCTAGAGATTATTAATTAGGCATACAGGAGAGTGTGAGTAGACTATAGGCAAATAGTATTTTAAAATACTTTAAAAAGTATTTTATTTTATTTATTTGCTTGTAGTGAGAGATAGAGGGAGTGGAGAGAAAGAGAGAGAGGGAGAGGAGAGAGACAGAGAGAGAGAAGGGAATATGGGTGCACCAGGGCCTCTAGCCACTGCAAATGAACTCCAGAAGTGTTTGGGCATCTGGCTTTACATGGGTGCTAGGGAATAGAACCCGGGTAGTTAGGCTTTGCAGGCAAGTGCCTTAACCACATCTCTCCAGCGCTACTATGGCATTTGAAAGTATTTCAACATCTGAAGGCTTTTGTAGCCATAGGGTTTCTGGAAACACTCCTGCCAGGTCCCAGGGCACTATGTTGTGAGTAGGAGAGCCAGAGTGCAGCAGCAGCAGCAGTGGGCGCGAGCCCTGTGGTGGAAGGGAAGCATGCCAGCATGTGCATTTTGACTACATGGGTATATTCAGTATCTCAGCTCACTTAAGGTGACTTCAGTGGTCCCTTTGTCCCTACCAGAGCAAGCATTGTGTTAACTCTTCAGCACCACCAAGGAGCAGAGTATGATGAAGATGGTGTCAGAACCATGTGGAAGGGGCATAAAATTGATCCCGATTTTCATTTCCTTTGGATCATAAGTGTTGGTGTTGATAGTTATTAGATTTTTACCAGAAGAACATGGACACCTGTAATGAATGCCTGTCTTCTAAGAACTGAAGTTGATATGATGCATTGAACATCTCAAACTTGAGTTTCTTTCCTCTGTGCATTCAGACTTCTATGATTTGGATGCAATTCATTGACCCCTAAAATACCCAATTAAAGTCTCTCGCTCAACTGAGTAAAAGAAAGTCCTGGTTCATTAGATATAAAAACAAGAAACTAATGTTCATCTGGCTGCTGGGTGTTCACAGTAAGTGTGTTGTCCTTTTGTTAAATGATAGCATTCCATTTATTGCAGTTCCTATATTTAGAATTATTGACTTTTTTCTTTCTCTTTCTACAGCTTTGATAAAGTAGGGCTGCAATAGTGTGGAAGTTCAGAATAGCTGTGATTTGTAGGGAAAAATCAAAATGAACCATGATGAATCTTCACTGGTGTCAAGAAAACAAAAGATAAATGAAAGATTGACTTTCTTAAGTGATCCTTTTGTCTTACAGTTTCATGTATGTTTCAGTAAATAATAATAATAATAATAATAATAATAATAATAATAATAATAAGTGGGGTTTGGGACATTAGTTAAAGTGCATGGTGTCCCCCTAAGTCATAAATAAAGACAACCACAGCCTTAGTTACAGAATGCGGTGCAGAGGGTGGAATGATTTCTACTATAGGTGAAATCCTGGACCAGCCTATACTAGCTTAACCATACTTTGGACTTTGAGGCAGTGTTCTCATCTGTGCAGTTGGATACAGGGTTTTGAAGAACTGGAGTCAGTGCTCAGAAAACACATGCCCACGGCATGGAAATGCTGTCAATGCTTGTCATTAGGATTTCCTTTAAGTGAAACCATTTGAAACTATGTGGAATCTTAAGGTCATACTATGCCAAATAAAATTGGTTCTCAAATTATTGCTAAAAAAAACACAACTATATGATTTGCACATCTTACAGTGATTACTAGGCAACTTTCTTAATTTTTATTAAGAACAATGATTGTTCTTAGTAACATTATTGGTTTCTGAAACCAAAACGTTTTTATTTCTTTTGAAATAACTCAAAATAAAAATTTAAAAAAACACAATATGCTGTTTTTGCAAGGAAAATATGACTAATATCATAAAATTAATATTTGTCATCAATGGCATAGTTTAACATGTAATTACTATTTAGGGCATTTTTATTTTTAATTGGTATCGAAAACATTCAATAGTTCTATTTATCAGGTGACAATGTCTTTTCATATAGATCAAGTGGTCTATAGTTGTTGAATTGGTTTTTTTCTGTATCTTTCATAGCACTGTTGATGAAATCATTTATATATACCTAGGTTAATTCTGAACCTGTCTTTATCATATTTGCCCACCCTCTCCTATTCCTCCTACACAACACACACACACACACACACACACACACACACACACACACACACACACACACACACCTGTTCAACTTTCTTGTCAGATGTTCCTTTAATCACTCAGACCCAAGAATGTACTTACATTGCATTCATCACTCCTCTTCTACACTTTTATTTAGCAAGCAACTAACTTTTAATAAATCTTCCTTTAAAATAGCTCTTGTTTGTGTTCCTTATCTTCCTCCATCTTGGCCACGATGCAAGATAAAGCTCTTGACTCCTGAATTTCTTTCTTTATATGTTCGCTATGTTTAGCAGTCTATTTGTTGGTAAAATTACTTTTTATTATGAAATCAAGAAGGAAAGTGCTCATTGCTTTTAAATGTTGCGAAAACATTTGCGAAAAATGTATCTTTTAAGCATGGGAAGATGAAAAAATGGGCACCGAGAGTGCAAAATCACAAAGTAATATAATAGAGAAGTTCAGACTGAATAACTACAAGTAACTACAAGTAACTATGGGAGATGCACTAGGTCATGGTCATGTGTTAGCCTCAGTGGTTGTGCTAATGCACTACCACAAACTGGAGGCTCTCAAACACAAGAACCTCATTCTCTCCTGGTTCTGTTGCCCAGGTGTCAGACCAGCAGGGCTGGACTCCCTCCCAGGCCCCAGGGAGGAATCTGTTAAGTGCTTTCCAGATGCAGCTATGGCTGATTGCTTGACCATAACCAGATGGCTCTTCTGAGCCTCCATTTGGCTGTTTGGTTTGCATATCTCCAGCAGGACCCTCACCTTTAGATGCCGGGCCTATGTATCTACTCGGCTGTTTGATCAGATGTTTGACACTCGGCTGTTTGATCCGATGGTAGATGATTTTGGAAAGTATTTTGCAGATGTAATTCATTAATATGATGAGGAAGAGTGACTTCTACAATGTGGAGTAGACCTCACACAATGAGTTAGCTGAAAACCTTAAGAGCAAAATTTCATGTTTCCTGGAGAATTTTGCTCCTGTTTCTAACCTGCTTCTCCACCCTACAAATTCCAGGCTCAAGACAGCAGTATCGGCTTTCACTTGAAATTGCTGGTGCTGTGCCCTGTGGATTTCAAACTTGCCAACACTTACAGATGAGAGAGCCTATTCCTTTCAAAGAATCCCTTCCTTTCTCCCTCTTCCTCTCTGACTCCCTTCTCATCTTTTTCCCTCCCTCCCTCCCCTTTCCTTTCTTCCACTCTTTTTCCCTCTCATTGTTCCTTTCTGTCTCTCCAAGTGCTGTTTCACAAGAGAATCTTGACTAATACAGGCCCTAAACCTGGGCAATCCAAGATGATCTCATGGCAAAATGCTTAGTTATATCTGGAGGGGGAAAAACAACCTTTATCCAAATAAGGTAACATTCACAAGTTCCAGAGATTTGATGTGCACATTTTGGGGATTGTGGGACAGTTTACCACAATTGCCCTATAAATGTCCATGTTAGACACAGAATAGGGTATTTATTAAGCAGCATGAGGTATCATGGATCCTTAATACAGTAATCAACAAAACAGTTAATGGCATTCCCATCTGAGAACGAATAGGCATGTTGGGGGGGGATTTAGGAGAAAGAAATATTTTAAGTTATAATGAAAACAATATAGTTAATTGTTATTTTTAAAAGAAATCTAGAGTCTGAACCATGCTTAAATAGGGAAATGTAAGAATTTACAAGGAAATATATCTTTATAGAAACCAGAGCTCTAACTTCTAGGCATTAGACCTAGAGGAGTACCTCTTACAGATGCCTTATTAATTTGCATATCTGCCAGAGTTTATGTTGATATTTTCCAGTGAATAACTTATTCAATGTAAAGTTACATTACAATGTATAACTTACACAAACTCTTTATAAAGTAATGACCATAGTTTAAGGCACATTAATTCCCCACAATATTTCCACTTTTTAAAACATGTTGAGAAAACAAACACAGATATTTTTTTTCAGATAAGCTTGATTGGCCAAATGAAAAGCAGATTTCTCTTTTAAAATAATTTTACATTCAGAGATAATAATTAGTTCCTGGATTTTGCAGTTTTTCTTCCTTGCATTTTAAAATCTCTT
This sequence comes from Zapus hudsonius, assembly GCA_004024765.1. Taxonomy (NCBI): domain Eukaryota; kingdom Metazoa; phylum Chordata; class Mammalia; order Rodentia; family Dipodidae; genus Zapus; species Zapus hudsonius. The sequence continues at coordinate 7,339 of PVHP010014659.1, forward strand.
TAAGATTCAGGATAGAATTTGATTTATAACTAAAGGCTATATTTCTTATTGCAACCTTTTTTGGAAACAGCATAAATTGTAATTTTTCTTGTTACATGCAAATAATTTGAGGAATATTTTTATGAATATTCCCCCTGCATACATCTCATCTGCATTTGTGCCAATTATCATAAATAGCAGTAAAGTTTCAATACTACAAATCCCAAATCATTAAAATGTTCATCTGATTTTTTAATTGTTGTGATATTGGAAATATGCATTTGCGTAAGAATTTTGTATGTCTCTTTTCCCTTTTTTCCCCTCTTTATTCCCCTTGAGAAGCTTTCATTTGATCATTTTCTTTAAACATTGGAAGAACATGTCTGCATTTTGTAAAATTAGTAGTTTCATTTCCTGGAGTCTTCATGCTCCAATAAGAGCACAGCAGAGCCAGGGTAATTTATGAATAATAGAAATTCCTGTTTCACAGTCCTGGGGTTTAGGAGATTCAAGGTTTAGGCCCTGACATCTGGTGTCTGGTGAAAGCAGCTTATCCTGTGTCCTCACTTGTGTGTATGTGTGTGTGTGCGTGCACACACACACACCTGTGCGTGCACATATGTGTGCAGGTGCCTAGGCAGGTGTGTGTGCATGCGTAGGACAGAGATTGATACCTGGTGTCTTTGTTCTCCACTTTATTTACTGAGTCAAATTCTCTCAGCTGAACTCAGGGCTTACCAATTTGGGTACTTCAGCTATCCAGCTTGCCCTGGGGCTCCCCAGTCTCAGCTTTCGGAGTCCTGGGATTACAGATGGACCACTACGCCCACCTGGCATTTACCTAGGTGCTGGAGTTCTGAACTCCAGTTCTCACACTTGCACAACAAGCCCTTTATCCATTGAGGCATTTCCCCAGGTTCTGAAACTTGTGTTAACTGAATCTGAATGTCATCCACAAAGGAGGAACCCCAATGGATGGTTCCTCAATCACTTTTTGAAAACCCTCACTTCTTTCTTATTAAAAAAAGTTTTGCTTTTTATTTGCTTATTTGCAAGCAGAGAGGAGAGAGAGAAAGAGAGAGAGAGAGAGAGAGAGAGAGAGAGAGGGAGGGAGGGAGGGAGGGAGGGAGGGAGGGAGGGAGGGAGGGAGGGAGGGAGGGAGAGGGAGAGGGAGGAATGCACCAGGGTCTCTAGCCAGCGCAAACAAACTCCAGATACATATGTTCATCTGGCTTTACTATGGTGCTGGAGAATTGAACCTAGGTGGTTAGGCTTTGCAGGCAAGTGATTAACTGCTGAGCCATCTCTCCAGCCCAACCCTCACTTCTTAATACTATAACTTTGGCACTACCTGATGGGACATTCTAATCACAGCATGTGCACATCAGAGAAGGACACACTGGTGACAAGGCTAAGTGAGAGATAAGATCTTGGTCGTGACTACAGGAGACATTACTCCTCCTGACCATGTTTGCTTCCTGTTCAGACAGCAAGGAGGAGTTTCTGGAAACTTGATGGATGAACCCATGAAACCTAGAAGATAAGAGGGCTGATATTTTTGCTGGAAACAAGTTTTTATTAAAAAATATTTTCAATGCTAGCCCATAAGATGAAAATGGTTTTTTTTTTCTAACAATAACATTAGTGATCAATTTTAGGTACAAACTCTATGTCAAAAACTTGGCATATGCCAGGCGTGGTGGTGCATACCTTTAATCCCAGCAGAAGTAAGAGGCAGAGGTAGGAGGATCACTGTGAGTTCGAGGCCACCCTGAGACTACATAGTAAATTCCAGGTCAACCTGGGCTAGAGTGAGACCCTACCTCCAAACAAACAAACAAACAAACAAACAAACAAACAACCCCCAAAAACAAACAACAACAACAACAACAAAAACTTAGCATATGACTTGGTGTATTCTGTCTTCTTCTCTAAGGGCTTGGTATATAGATACAAGGTCCATTTCACATGAGGAAGTTGAGGCTGACAGCAGCTAAGGAATTGTGACACAGTTCTGTAGTGGCTTCACCAGGCCTGGAGATAAGATCTATTTATTGTTTCAATTGACCATCAATCGTGCCTTTAGCCTTTGGTTAGAAAAGGTGGTCTTGAAATGATTCTTACTTGATTGAGGCAAGTTTCCAAAGCAAGACTATTTCCGTGGCATATGTTAAGAACTTAGAAAACAGTCCAAATAATTTGGGGTTAATTTGGGCAACAGATGAAAAGTCTTGTCTGCTGTTCATTGACTTCACATTTTTGCATCGTGAGTCTGTTTCAATCTGCATATGTCTGGGTCTTTATCTGGAGCCAAGTCTAAGGGAGTTCCTAGGAGGCAGGGGCTGCCCATAGAATTCTTCTAAGCAGATTGTAAGGTCTAGAAAGTTGTTTACCATGAGAAAAGAGACAAGTCAGATAGCTCATCGAATAGTTCTGCTGACTATGAGACACTATTATCTTCTCCTTTTTCTTGCTCTGTCTTCATATTAAATTGAAGGAAATGCCTTAGGGGAATATTTTTCCCTAGAACAGGCAGGGATTGAGGTATTGTTAGACTTTGCATAAATCAGTTTGTGAGAATAGTTCTTGTGTTTTTTTTCCCCCTTCCTTTCTTTACCCTGTTTTTAGTGATTTCCTGCCTATGATCTGGATAGCACGTTGCTTTCTTTAACTCACTCATCTGGAAGAAACCCATTATTTTGCTACTGCTTAGCCAAAAGGGAATGCCTGTGAACAGTTGAATTTATTTAAACATCTGTTATTGTTCTCTGGTGGTTATTTGAATCTTGCCTTTCAAATATGAATCTAGTAGAGCTTATTATTCTAAAAAAAAAGTTCATTTTGAACTAGAACCACTCACTAGTTAATAAAAATTTGGTGATTAGAACCAGCTTTGGAAAAGCCCTCTCTTAACAATGGTTAAATATTTATTGAGCAATTAATGATGGTCCTCAACTTCTGTTTACTGAAAATAACAAGTCATATAGTTTGGTGGTCCTTTCTTTCCTTAAAAATTTTGATCACAGGGATTTTAATGTTTTAATGAGGTAGCTTGCCAGTGGTCATGTGAATTCCCCAAGACCCCTCCTTGAGGGACACTTTCTGTCCCCTGGAGTAGCTTCCTGCCCTTCGCTGTATCTGAGGAACTGGGGGAGATCTTTTCAAGACCTTTTGAGAACTTTCCTGGTCCATAGCTCAAGAAAAGCTGGCTGGGTGTGAAATGTTTAAGATGCTCTCACTGTTTTACTAGCAGAAAAGGATCAGAGGAAAATGTGTGACATTTGATCCAGTTTGCTAAGATCATCCTAAATTTATTGTCTAACATAGTTTAATCACAGCCACTCGTGGACTTTTCTAGTATGATGAGATGCCAACTTCTAAATGGAAATGCTTCCCCTTTCCTCTTTTATTCCATTGGCTTAGGACCCACGGATTTCCTAATCCTAAACAATACCCTTATTCAAGCTGCCTTATATTATATTAAGATCTCCCCAATGTGCTTTCAATTATGTGGCATCGACACATTGTTCCCAAACCTACTGGCTCCTACCATGGAAAATAAACCAGAACATGGACACACATGTCCCAATACCACACCAACAAAAAGGCCTTGTAAGAATCTTTGCTCTGCTTTCACCATGCTCCTGATGGAGGTCCATCCTGCTGCCTCCACCAGGGGTTTCTGAGAATGCAGCTTCCTGCTAAATATTCCTAGTCACTTCTCTCTTTTAGCATATTCCAATGATTCCAGAGTCTGACCCAAATCTTCTATTTCTATGGATTTTTCAAACAACTGTGCTGCTTTTTTCCCCAGAACACTCTGGGTATAATTATTTGCTATTTAAAGTAATAGATTATGATGGAACCAGAGAGGCTTCTTGGTCAGTGTGGTAATTTGAATGTAAGTCCCCCACAAACTCAGGTGTTTTATTAAGCTTGTAACTCGGGTCTCCAGCCCCCTGGTTGGAGGAGGTGTCACTGGGGGGAGGATTTTGGAGTCCAGCCCATATGTATATTTGGGTTTGAATTCCAGCTCAAGGGTATGCAGAGAGGTCTGAGCTCTGGGGTCCTGCTTACTGTAGGTTCATGCTTGCTGCTTTTTGGTGTTTGCTGACTGGTGGTGGTTTTTCTCTCTGCTTGGATTTATGAATGGAAGCCAGCTTCTTCCTCCATTGATGGAACTTCCCCTGGATTCTGTAAGCTTGAAATAAATCCCTTCCTCCCAGAAAACTGTGTTTGGGCAGATAGTCATCCCAGCATTGTGGGGCTGTCTACTCCAGTCAGCCTGTTGTCTTCAGAGAACCACACAGGCTAAAAACGAGACTGTCCAGAAGCTGACAAGTCACTAACAACAGGCATGAAATTTGAACTTAGAATGCCTTTTTAGAAGTCCCGTGTTACTTCTGTCCTGTTCATTTTTCCAACCAAAATGGAATTGGGGGTCCATTTTATAGGTGGGATTGATTGCCCTGGGTGATGTGAATAATCACTAAAGTGTCACATACTTAGGAATTCCATTCATTTTATTAAGTTTTGAGATTTGAACAGTTTCACTTCCTCCTTTCTGTCTGTCTTTATCATTTGCGTTCAGCTTTCACAGCACGTTGCCATTAGGTGGTTTTCATGATTAGAATTTAAGGTTCCTATGAGGAAAGTATGAAGTCATCTTCTGTGAGTACCCTTAGTCTAAAGAAAAGGCCTGAAGTCGGGGCCAGCCAGCGAGGACAGGAGCAGACCTCACCCTTCTGGCCTCTTCAGCACCGTCAGAGCCTGGCATCTGTGCTTACAGTACCCACGTCAGGCCCACGTTGGATTATATGGTGCCAGATCCATTGACAGCAAGTCCAAGGTGCTGGATTCCTTCCATGACCTGCTAATAGAAGACACATGTCCCGTGGCAGAGTTGTAGAATACGGTGAATTAGCACCTCAGTGTCTCTTCCTGCCTACATTTTATTTTTATTTTGTTCAGCCAAAGCTATGTTGACTTTAGGTAAGATGATTTTTTATTAAAGATTTTCTATCATAATCCAGATAAATATCTCCTCTTCTGACTCTTGTGTTTGAATAGTTCTGTTCTTTTTATGTATCATGATTACTTCACATTCTTCAGTGTCTCTGTAAATTTGGCACCTTTCTACATTTTTAATAAATGTGTCACTGTCGTTCTGTTTTGTAATGTGGTTTAAGTACAGGAACCGCTTGAAAAATGATCATTGCTTTACAAAATGTGTAGACTATTTTGCTCACGGTGGACACTCATTTTTTAAATAAAACAATGACTCTTTGAGATAATAAAATGACTCTTTGAGATAATAAAATTATTATTTCCCCCAGATTCTTAAGTTGCTATGTAATGAAAATATGGACATAGAACATTTATATTAAAAAGGCTTCTTAGTGGTAGAACTTTTTTCATTTAGAAGACTTAAAATTAGGATATCCTTTTAGAAACTACATGGAATGCTTCCAATTCTCAGGTGTAAATGTTGACATGATTTTTTTGAGGATTGACTTCCTCTTTGGTCCTTGTACTTTATATGTGACATGTGGACTTCAGTTAATAAGTCGAAATGTGTTATTTGAAATGGTCACGTTGCTGTGTGATCACACATCTGGTCCCATGGTGACGTTCTGGGACGTTCTTCACATTCTCTGCAGTTCTGAATGGAGGTGGGTGAGGCAGGATCTCTTATCAGGTTGCTGTCCACACAGAGCCTCCCAGGTGTATTTTGTTTTATGGGCTTACTGTGTGTATCAGCCGCTTTCTCCTTGCTGGAACAAAATACCCGACCAGACTAGCAGCTTCTTAAGGAAAATAAAGGCAATTTAAAATACTATTCGCCTGTCTAGCTTGAAAGACAGGTCCACCCTGAGGTGAAATGAGTGGGAAATGGGATCCCACCCCTTCCCCACTTTCTTCTGCTGTGCTGAGATAGAAAGTGGGTCTTTTGATATAGTCTTGATTTTTTTAGTGAGCTGATGTGAGGGAGTGGAAAAAGGAGAGGGCATATTCAATATAGAAATGCTAACAGTGGCCATGAATTTTAAGCTTCTTATGGGGAGACATTAGATGGAGTGATAGAATGGAATGGTCATAGGGTAATGTATAGTTATTGGTAATAAGACAGAGAGGGAGACTTCAGAATGGAGGCTTGAGGTTATAGGCAGGAAAATTTGCTCCTGGGGCATGGGGCAGTTAGCCTGAGAGTATGAGCTGTTCAGAGAATGGTTTGTGAGGGCATTGGTACTAGACAGGAGAGTCCTGAAGACGCTTGGGAGCTGACATTTGTAGGAATCAAGCAAGCCTCTGTCTCAGAGTTGCCACAGCTGACAGCCAAGGACAGATCTCAGGTACAATCTGAGCTCATAAACTTCAAAACAGTGATTTTGTGCTGGAATGATAGGAAAAATACCCACTCGAGTTTCACTCTGTGACACAAAGCTTCTGGGGATGAAACTCACCCTTCTGGGGAAGGGCCAGAAAGAGCAGCATCTTTGGAAGAAACAGGTTAGAACAGGAGACAGAAGCAGTGATCATGAAGACAGTGAGGCTGTGAATGACCTGAGACTTGCATATCTGCTTTTTTTTCTTGATTTTGACATCAAAGACACGTACTGTCGTTTACTTATCTGTAGGTTTCATAAATCTATCATAACGAAGCATTGTTGAATGATTTAACGCTGTATGTGTCCCTAAAAAAATCTACATTTTAGCATTTGTCACTCTGTACAAAATTGTCCCAATGAGTAATTGAGTGTTCAGCACATAAATGTCCAGGCAACTATAAATATGTATTACCTTCAGCTCTCTAGATTCAACTTGTCGGATCATTCTTTCCTTAACCTGGTCTGTTTTAAGATTGAATTTAATTTCATCTATAATGCTTTATTGGCCAACAACCAATGCCATTATCATCCATACACAAAGGACCACCAGTTCCAGCGAACGAGCCCTGATGAGCCCTGTGATTATAAGTGAATTCACTGAACACACTTGAGTTTCCCATGAAAATCACAAAACGAGATGGAAAAATTTCACTTTCAGAAGATGATTTCATAATTCCCGATGCCTGTAGTGGTTTGGTACAGGGCAGGTGCTCCCAGGAAAGGCTGCTTTGGTTGGGCCAACTGCCCATTTATTAGTATTCCTTCAGACAACACTGGGAGAAATGCTTCTCTACTCAAACACAAAAGAGGTTATATAACAAGGTTTCTACTTCCTTTCCTAATATAGCAATCTTTGTGGGGAACTTGCTTGGCCTCCCTGAGGGATGTAGCAGGAAAACGGAATGCCAAGCCACAAAAGACTGGATAGAAAATATGGAGCCAGTTCATAGAGAGTAAGTACCACAGTGTTTCCATACAAAGAGTGGCTCTGGGTGGTGCGACTCACGATGCTTTCTAAAAGCTTTCATCTGTCACTGTGGCACATGATGCGTGTGGTCATGTGGCTTATCATTTGCCATCCTCAGGTTCGAGTTGAAGAGCTGATCTTTCACCCATTTCCATGGGCTGCTGAGTAACCAATATAAAGCAGACTTTGGAAAGGCATGTGGCTGATTCTTTTTTGGCATTCGTGATTATATCTCAATCACTGTTTACTTTCGTAAATGAGTAAGGAGGTGAAATATGCGAAACATGTATATATTCATTCAGTTTGTAAGCAGCTTGTCCTAGAGGAACCATTTGTTCTGTTAAGTCTATCTGGGATTCAGTCACCCTTCCCATTAAAATAGATGTCGACACTCTAAAGGTCTGGTGGTGATAGGGCAGGTTAAGAGAAGTTGAGACTGTGTCAGATATGTACTTCTTGGTCCCAAGATAGAGAGGAAGGGTTGAGGTTATACAGTGGGAAAATTAATTAACGCCCATGACATGAGAAAGTTGCCTTAGTACAATGTGAAGAATATTATTGAAGTGGCAGAGATGTCAGGTCCAGATTTCCCTTGGCGCATCTCAATAAATATGCCATGGATTCTGTTGTCTTAAAATCATAAAAAAACAAAACTTTCAAATATAAGTGTGTAAATAACTATGGAACTTATAATGTGGTATTATAATATCGAGATGACTGATTGATAAGTTGAATTGGGAAAATAGTGTTCAATTATATGCCTAAAGGCTCTCATCCTGACTTATTGGTTGCAGTTATATAAAAATAAGTTCAAATTTTACTACTTTGGTATAAAATATACAGATCATCAATACTGTGGAAGTGTTAACAAAACTAAGATTGGTCTTAATAACAGCTGAAATAAGACCTGTGAGGAATAAGCAGTCAAGTGTGCTGATCCATTGGATGCTTTAATCCCTGGCCTGTTTTATTGGTATGTTAGAAGAATTGAAACTCATTTTTTCATTTTTTTCTTTGATCCCTTTTTGCTGGCAGGGGAAAGTTTGAAGATTCATAAATATAACTGTATAGGTCATTTTATCTTTGTGTCTCTGCTATTTGATAAATAGAAGATAGATATACAGACAGATGATGGATGGATGGATGATAGATTGGTAGATGATGGATGGATAGATAGGCAGACAGATAAAGATAGAAACTTTCTAACAATAATAGCTCTTTGAAGGAGTGCATGCATTCATTCTTGTGCCCACTTTGACAATAAATGAATTGCAGTACCTTTTCTGTAGTGTCACAATCTTGACATGCTGAGAACTTTATAAGCGCTTCTGTGTTTTTTAAAACTATTTGAGAAATTAAAAGACACAGTTTCATAACTATATTTCAGAGGTCAAGATTATAACTGAAAACATTCAGTTCTTGGTAGCCTAGAACTAAGCTGCTGTAGGTAGTTAGCAAAATATATTCATTCTTATTATAAACTTCAGGGTAGGCAAGGAAGAACCCATTTCTCTTGTAACAGACAGGAGAGCTAAGACACAGATTTTTGTGTGATGCCCTCAACTTCTCAAAGTTTGTTTACAATAAGCAGTATTTCTCTAAATGGGGGCAAATGTTTTTGGTTCACCTGACATTTTGTTTCTTTGTATGACCTGGGGAAATGGTAAAACACTACAAATTTGAACAGCTTTTTTTTTCCAGCTAGAAGTCATGCATTGATAGTATAAAACACAATGCTTTTAAAAAATAATATACTATCCACTAGAATGTGATGTATATTCCTGAAAGATAGGGCACACCATGGAATTAAACTGTTATAACAGAGGGAAATGAGAGTGTAGGTTTATTATTATTATTATTATTATTATTATTATTATTATTATTATTATTTTAGCTTTCTTAAAATCTAGGAAATGCCAAAAGAAAAATCATAGTAGGATAAACAACATAATTACTACATGGATTAGTACATAATGGATCCAAATATATAAACTGAAAATATCTGTAATATGTGTATTTATTGATTCTGAAATAAGACACTACTTTCTTTGGTTCTCTTAGAGGAAGAAATAACTCAGTCTTTAGAGCTATAAATGGTAATAAAACTATCCATTTCTTCAGTTTAGGGTCAAATACTACCACAGAAATATGACATGGGAATGTGGGGTGTCTTTGGAAGTGAAGGAGCTTTTCTCAACTGTTGAATGGGCTGTAACTCAGGAGTTAGGCTTCAAGAAGCTCACAACCACGCAAAACTTCCACCGAATCAGTGACTGCTGGGTTCTAGTCTTAGGAATTTTAATGAATGAAATACACAGATCACACAGGTTGAAGCTTAGAAAGATTTTATTATAGAGTTTATAGAGACAGAGATTCAGAGAAGGAAAGATGGCAGAGCCCTCATGCCAGGTACTTTGCCAGGTTTTTAGGGAAAGAGAGATGGGAAAAGACCAGATTCTCTCTTATAGGCTCAAGGACATTTCTCCCCTTACAGACACTTTTAGCTTATGTAAAGATAAAGCAGCACTGGGAAGATGGCCCAGTAGTTTATGTGCTTGCTTACAAAACCTAAAAACCCAGGTTGATTCCCTGGTACCCATGTGAAGCCAGATACACAAAGTGGCCCATGCATCTATAGTTTGTATGCAGTGCAGTGGCTGGAGGCCCTGTCACTCTCTCTGTGCTTGCAAATAAATAAATAAATAAATAAATAAATAAATAAATAAATAAATAAATATTTTTAAGAAGATAAAGAAGGGAAAAGTTTATTCACAAGTGAAAGAAAAGAAGCAGAAACCCCCTCCTCACACAAGGAAGGGACTCAGGACTGGAGGTTCATGCCCCCGTGGGAGTCAGGGAAGCCCTCCCCTGTGATTGGTCAGCTCAAACAGGATGGGGGCACTAGTTGGTCCAGGATTCATCCATCACTGCATGTGCTTCAGACAAGCTGGCCACAGGAGACTGTACCCTGTGCCCTTTGTTCTCAGGGGAGAACCAGGGAGTGAGCTGTCCTCTCGGCTATCTCAGTCACCAGAGAACACGACCGCCTTCCAAGGACTCTTCTTTTAGAAGTTAATATTTATTGAATGTAATTAGAAGTCTTTTATGTCAAAGACCACCAAAGATGAGTTTCTGAGAGCAAATAGTTGCAGCTAAATAAATGGATACTTTTGAACTAAATCTCATGACTGTACAAATTATCATTGAGCTTACTTCCAACACTTGCAAATGAAATAAGAATTCCTGCTTCAATGGAATATTGTAAGGGTTCAGTGGAATAATGGTCTTAATGTTTAGAGTCTTGTATGTGCTCAGGATATTACACCATTTGTTCTAAAACCATTATTATTTTTACTTCAAGACCAGAGGAAGAATATAGTAGTCAAGCTATCTTAAATGTTCATAAAAATTCAAGCATACTCATTTATCCACATCATCATTCTCTCCTTGCTTGTACAGAAGAAAAATAAGCACCTTCTTTTTTTATAATCTTGAGCCAAAATATTTTCTAAAAATGCCATACTTTTTAGAACATTCTGGTTCTCTGAATATTTTAAAACTGATTGAACTGTAGTGATAATATAAAAAGTCATATAAAATTCAAAGATACCAGATGTATTCATATGTACTTTAAATTTTTTTTCAGCCTGTGTGATTGTATTCATTGTACCCAAAACATTCCTGTTTGGCCTGTAATACCTCTGCTTATTCTTCGTAGATTCTATGGATAGACTTCTTTCCCCCACTCACTCAAACTGCTATTATCCAAGTGGCTGTTACTCAGATAAGAGATTGTGAGGGCACTGAAAACGACAAAGTACCAATATTTTTTATTCATTACCTCAAATTTCCTAGCATCTTATTTGGTAAAAGTAAATAAAACAATGATACATAATTAAACACAGAAAGCAAAGGAAGGGACAATATCAGTACCATGAGCTCAGCTACATACCGAGTTTTTTTCATTGTAGACCAATAGAGTTTGCTGATGCTTCATACTACTTGTGAGGAATTCTATTGCTATACTAGAACCTCAAGTTCAATGGCATGTAACCTAAATTTATCACATATGCATTTAAATATTTGTTTATTTATTTGCAGCAGAGAGAGACAAACACAAAGAGAGAGTGGGTCTGCCAGGGCTTCTAGCCACTGCAAATGAAATCCAGATGCATGTGCCACTTTGTGCATCTGGCTTTATATTGGTACTGAGGAATTGAACCTGGATTGTTAGGATTTGCAGGCAAGTGCCTTAACTACTGAGCAATCTCTCCAGCCCTAAAATTATCATATTTTTTAAAGTGCTATATTTGTTTTTGCCTCATTTCCCTGTTTTAAGGGCATCAACACTTTCTCAGCTACTAAGGCTTAAATTCCCTGCAGTATTTAACACTGTCCTCTCTTTGCTAAGTAAACCTATCCTCAATTGTCCATAATCAGATTCCATAAGCATTGATGCATGGCTTGTTTGAAACTGATGGCATCATTGGCCCTCAGGTTCCAACCTTGCCCTGAGCTAACTACTCCCCACCTGTGAAGTCCCTATCTGCCACTGCCCTGCTGTTCCTTCCATAGCTGTCCTCATCTAGAGGGCCTTTTATCCACAATTACTTTCTGAGAGCCCTAAGCAAATGACTCAGGGACAGTCTTGCTCATGCCCCCTTTCATCATCCTTCGTCCCTTCCCTTTGGAACACCTCACACTCCCAGATAAACTTTTTGCAAAATCCCATGGAGACCTTACTTTTTGTTTCTTTTTGTGACCCTATCCCACTCTGCATCACATTATATTTATTTGAGAACAAACTGTCTCAATTAGCTTTGATAAAGGGAAAGAACTGTCTCTTTTTCACTTTGGTTTCCCAAGCCTTCTGCACTAAAACAGTAATAAATGTTTGTATGTATCCTTAAGATAATGAATGCATGAATGCATAATCCTAATTTCACACTTAAATGATTTGAAAACGTTTCCTTGAGATTAATACTTTCGGAAATGTTCCTGTGTGCATTCTTAAATCCTCTAAAGAAATAACCTATTTTTAGCTACATACATGGTTTTTCTTTATCTCAAACTTTACTTTTAGTATTATGAAAAGGCTGTATCTTACTTCTCTCGCTGGTAATCCTGTGGCAGCTGCACCACAGACATTTCTCTGCCAGCCTTCCACTGGGGCTTCAGAACACCAAATTCAATTTCTATAAATTCTACAGTCATTACAACATTGTGGTATGCTTACTTCTAGGAAATCCATACTGGTTGGGGAAGAAAACAGGGAGCATTATCTCTATAACTATAGAAACATGTGCCATGGTCCCTTCAAAGCTAAATGGGCTTTAGAAATGGGTTCAGTCTAGCATTAAGACAGTTAGTTTCTGAGATTAGCAGGTTTTAAATGTTTATAAATCAGTTTTATCATCTGTTGACACTCTAATTTTTACCAGATATTCAAAAAATTAGTAGTTGTATTCATTTCTCTACCCAGTCCTTTCTAATTCACATTGCTGAGTCCTGTTTTAAAATAAAGTACTAAAGACCATAGAATACATAGATGGTTTTTAAAAACAGAAATTACAGGTGCCAAGGTAAGCTCCTTCTGACTTCATCAAAGCAAGCTTGATGGCTTTCTTGGTTCTCTGACGTCCAGAGGGGAGGGGAAGACAGGCTCTTTAGAAAGAAGTCATTCTCTTGGGGAGGCCATGCAGAGACCCCCGAGGAGAAATATGTTGGGGTCCATAGTTCCCACAGAACCCCAACATCTTCTATGATGGTTTAAATCAGTTGTGTCCCATAAACTCAGGTGCTCTGATTGTTTGGTCCCCATCTGGTGGCAATTTGGGAAGTGGTGCCTTGTTGGAGGAGGTGTTGTTGGGGACAGGCTTCTGGGTGTCACAGCTTTTATGCTGTGTTGTTCCATCTGCTGTGGCAGAGGTGATGCCCAGCCTCTGCTGATGCCATGCTCCCCGGCCATCATGGAGCTTCCCCTCTGGACTATAAGCTGAAGTGAAAACATCCCTCCATCAACTACCTTTTGTTGGGTGTTTTACCCAGTCTTGAGAGTCAACTACAATACCATCTACCACATTCCCCTCTTAAACCACCCACCCTCCTCTGGGCTCCCTTGTCCTATGGCTGTAGTCATCCAGTTCATTTCATTCTCTTTTACAAACTCTCTATTCACTGATGGATTTTCTTAATGTTCTGGTTTAACATGGTTAGGAACCACATATGCAGCGCTTGCCTCTCTGCTCTTGTGTGTGGTCACTAAGAATGATCTGCTCCAAGTCCGACCATTTTTCTTTAAATTTCATTATGTTATTTTTCCTTTCAGCTGTGTGGAATTCCATAGTGTGTATGAACCATGACTTTGATATCCATTTGTCCAGTGATGAGCATTTGGGTTGATTCCAATTCCAATATTATGAATTGAGCTACTATAAACATGGTTGAGCAAATGTCTCTCTACTTTGCTGAGGAAACTTGGGGGCAGATGCCCAGTAGAAGGATAGCTGGGTCCGCCCATAGCTCTGTACCCATCCTGTTCAGGAGCCTCCACACCGCTTTCCATAGTGGTTGTCCAAATTTGCATTCCCACCAGCAATGAATGAGGGTCTCTTTTCCCCCACAGCCTCACCAGCATCTATTGTTATTAGATTTTTTAGTTATTGCCATTCTGACTGGAGTTAGTTGGAATCTCATTGTTGTTTTGATTTGCATTTCTCTGATAATTAATGACATTGAACATTTTCTCAAATGGGAGTTGGCCATTTGTATTTCTTCCTCTGTAAATTCCCTGTTGAGTTCAATTCTCCATTTTGTGAGGGGGCTGATTGATAATTATTTATTTTTTTTTGAGTTCTTTGTACTTTTTTTTTGTTTTGGTTTTTTGAGGTAGGATCTCACTGTAGCCCAGGCTGACATGGAATTCACTATGTAGTCTCAGGGTGGCCTTGAACTCAAGGCAATACTCCTACCTCTGCCTCCCAAGTGATGGGATTAAAGGCGTGAGCCACCACGCCTGGCTTTGTACATTCTAGATATTAGACCTCTATCTGTATTGTAGCTGGCAAAGATGAACTCCCAGTTTGATGGTGGTCTATTGGTTTTGAGTATGCTATGCTTGTCTGTATAGAAGCTTTTTAGCTTGATGAGATCCCATTGGTTAAGTGATTGTTGCACTTTCTGGGCTATCAGAGGTTTGTTCAGGAAGTTTTTCCCTATTCCTGTCTCACAGAGAGTTCCCCCAATTTTTTCATCCAGGGTTTTCAGAGTTTCAGGTCTTATGTTGAATATAAAATGTATTTTGATCTTATTCCCCCAACTTCCCTCTCATCCCCTCCCCTTCCAATGGTCATCTTTCTTCTCCATTAATTTCTATTTTGCATTCATGCATTTTTTTTCTCCATTGAGTTAAATTAGTGTTGCTTGTGTGATCATGGGTGGAAAGTTACTTATTGTGGAATGACCACCTTACCAGATGCTACACCACCAATGAATCTGACTTTCCATCTCTTACCAACTACTAGCTGTCATTGGTTACTCTGGGAAGTCACCCTTAGCTGTCATTGGTTACTCTGGGAAGTCTGAGCTTTCATGTATCTTTCTCCCATCACTGTGAAGTACTGACACATCTTGTGATTTTTACAAAGGTTAATACGAGAAGAATTAAGGGCAGTTTTTCACAAATTGACAGATCGGATTTTAAAGCCTATTTGAAGTTTAGAAACATGACTGGAGTTTTTTATGGTATATTGTATAAAAAAGAACTTTGATTTAAAGGTAATAACTAATAATTGTGTATGTTTAGTAACTCTTTTAACATGAATGTTCAGTAAAAAAACTAATACAAGTTATTCTAGACAATGACAACTTTTAGAAGCAGCTACTTCTGGATATTTTTTGAGAAAAGAAATCCAAATCTTAGTATTCATTTAGTCTAATGATAAAATGTTTTCTCTTGATGCTTAGCCTGCAGTGTTAATTCTCTCCTCTTTCTTTGTACAAGAGCTTATCTGAATATATTTTATGAGTGCTAATTCCTTGATTAAAATAATCTAACCAGAATCAATCTCAAGCGAGTTTTTTAAGCGACCGTCTTCTTATTAAGGGTATTGTATTTTGTCTGCATAGATCACATGTGGTTGAGTGGGGTATGGGATAGAAGTAAAAGGTATGTTGACATGTGTTTGTATTTAGAAAAACATGTTTCAACAAACACATAGTAAACCATAATTTCGCAGTTATAGAAATGGAGTTATTGAATTATTCAAGCATGTCTGTGTAATAGGAGTTCTGCTGAGATCCTAAAGAGCCTTACTAAAAAAGGAAAGACCTTTGTGGTAGAAACATAGATAATAGGATTAAATAATTTTAGTTATCTTCAATGTTTGAAGTACCCATTGAGTGCAAATTGGAAACATTCCTTCCTCCAGAATGGAATATTCCTGTCTAAAAACTTGTTTATTATTTATTTATTTATTTATTTTTCAAGGGGAGAGAGAGAGAGAAAGAGAGAGAGAGAGAGAGCAAGAAAATGAGAGCACCAGGGCCTCTAGCCACTGCAAATGAACTCCAGACGCATGCTACTTTTGCATCCGGTGTCCAGCTTTCTGTGGGTACTGGGAATCAAACCTGGGTTATTAGGGTTTACAGGCAAGCATCTTAATGGCTGAGTCATCTCTCCAGCCCTCTTTCTTTCTTAGCACAAGTGACTTTTGCAATTCAGAAGTACTGCCTGGTTTCCTTTCACTTATTTTCTTTTTTACAGTTAGCTATTGTGCATTCCATCAGTAATAAAGTTAGTTCATTTATCATTCCTCATATCCTTCTACAGATTCATGTGTGAAGATGAAGCCTGCATGGAACAGCCAATCTGTCTGTTTCCACTGAGTGTTCTTTTATAATTTAAAAAAAAATGCATCTCGGCCATGTTAGCATCTCATGGAGTTGTATGCATAGGAAGGTACATTCTGTCTTTCCCTTTTTCTTAAAACTCATTTCCACTGCCCCTGGACTCACAATTCCCTCTTATAATCAGGGTTCATTACTCAGCCATAAGTATGACAAGAAAACTATTAAGGCCAATTTGATCATCACTTATGGTAACATATAATTTATCTTTCTTTAATATAGAATTAGGTGATAAATATAAATGAATATTTGAGATAATAGTTTACCTCCCTGGGTTAGCAAGGTGGTTCATTTCCGGTACATATTTCTAAAATGCATTCATATTTCTATGAATTATTGAATAGACAACCTTGAATGCTAGCAGTTTCATGAT
Organism: Zapus hudsonius; assembly: GCA_004024765.1. NCBI lineage: Eukaryota > Metazoa > Chordata > Mammalia > Rodentia > Dipodidae > Zapus > Zapus hudsonius. The sequence goes on from PVHP010014659.1 coordinate 23,954, forward strand.
GATTCAAGGTCATTATCGTTAATAGGGCTGGTGGTTTTGTTTGTTTGATTTTTCTGTATTAATCCACCTCAGGTATCTTTAAGGATACAGTTTTTGACCTTTTATGATTAGACTTTTCAGTTTTACTTCCTTTTTTCTTTCATTCATTGCTTTCGCTTTCTTTTTTCTTTCATTCTCTCTCTTTCATTCTCTCTGAATGGGTGTATGTTGGTGATTTCTTTCTATGAATAAAAAAGTGCTTATTAACCAAGTAGATCTTCTTCCCATCCATCAAATTTATCTCTTCCTTTTTACCTTCTCAAGCCACTAATTATGTTTAGCTAATTCATGGAAGTTAGTCACAAAAATGTCATATTCTGTTGTCTCTTTAAGATAATACACATTAATCTATGATGCCCTTAATGAAGCATGAGACTTTTTTGCTATTCATTATGGAATGTACAACTTTATTTATTTATTTATTTATTTATTTATTTATTTATTTATTTATTGTTAGTAAGTAGAAACTCTTTATGAATGTCTTTTGTTGGTACCCCAATTTTCCTCCTCCTGGCCTCCAATCCACTGAGGGCCCGCGTCTCTGAAATTGCTAAAAAAACAAACAAACAAAAAAAACTTTTCAGCAAGTGAAAAAAAATTGATATCAAACTGTTTAGCAATAATAGTTAATCTACAATATATTTCAAAATAACTTAGATGATTTCATTTCCTCTCAATGATGTGGGAATTTGGGGTGTTTTTGAGAGCAAGGGAGCTTTTCTTAGCTTGTGGCTGTAACTGAAAAGTTAGGGTTGGATGTTCACATTACATTAAGACCATAGAGGGTGAAGTATAGAGAGATTTTATTATAGAGTGGAAGAGAAGGAAGGAAGACAGAAATCCTGCTATGAGCCAGGAGTAGGTTCCCAGAAAATGACAAGCCCATCTGGGGTCTCAGAATGGGTTTCTTTATGGGAATTTATTGGATGGGGCTGAGCTGGTCAGTCCATTCTTCACCTCTGGCATCCAGGTGGTGCCAGGTTTCCAGAAAAATAAATAAAGCTATTTACATCCCTAGGAAAGGAAGAGACAGGATAAACCAGATCCCATGTCTTATATTTAGGTATCTAGTTATCTTAATCACATCCTCTGGTGAAGTTTAGAGAAATAAATAAGCACCAAACCAGATCTTCCCTAAGAGGCTCAAGGACATTTCTCTCTTAGCTTATTTTTGGTGGCCTTGCTAGTCCCAAACTGTCATATCAACACAAAAATTTTTTTAAAAATCTTTGAGGTGATAAATTGGTTTGCTTTGATCAATTTATAATGTGTGTAATTTACATATTATACTGTACCCACAAAAATGGATGTTATAATTTTTTATTAAAAATAAAATTTTAACCTCTTAATTACAAAAATGTGATATATGGTTTTTTAATATCTATAGATGATATGAAAACTAGCCTTGAGACTTTCACAAATAGTTTAAAATTAGTCTGAACTATGTCAGAAAACAGTCTATAATCATGAGATGTTTTTAAAAATCAGGTTATTTTATCTTTTAACTGACTGACAAGCTGCTATTTTGTGCAACTATAACCCCCTCCTCATGTTTAGTTGAAACATCATGTGGTCAAAATCGGAAGCTGCTACCTTCAATAGGATATTATAGTTTCCTCTGATCAGTCGTTTCAGTCTGCAAACAGTATAAACTGTATTCAGTTGTATAATTTAAAAAATTATTTATTTACTTGCAAGCAGAGAGAAAGAGAAGAGAGACAGACAGAGAGAATGGGTGCGCCAGGGTCTCCAGCCTCTGCAAAATAGACTCCAAGATGCATGGGCCACTTTGTGCACCTGGCTTTATGTGGGTACTGGGGAATCGAACTTGGGTGGTTAGGTGCAGTGTCTTAACTGCTGAGCCATCTCCCCAGCCCCAGTTGTATAATTCTGACTTAAATTTGGGGCATCTGATATATTTGTGACAGTGAATACATAAGTATTGTTTGAAAAATGTGTATAGAATTGCTGTTAGTGTAATAGACATTGCTTGACTTAATCTTCCTTTTGGTTTCTTTTTATGTTTTAGGATTAGAAAATAAGACTCTAAACTTCTTTGTGCATTTATAAATTATACATCTTCCTGTTCGTGTGGACACATGTAGGCAGATAGGTAAATGACATCAAGTTTTGTAAATTGGTACTGATGAAGTCCCAATAACAAGGAAACATTCCTGCCAGCATGTGTCCAGATAACTCATGAGGACTGAAAAGTTGCTCCCTCAGTATTTTGTGAAAATGCAGTTGTAATGGATGTATTAACAAGCTGAACACAGCAAGGGGCACACATCTTTATTCTTTCGCACTGCTATCAAAAGATAGCATATTCTTTCTGTTCCTGTCCCTTAGAGTTCCCAAGGCTTTTACCTTCACTCCAAAGTGTTAATATCAAAGTTACAATCTCTTACTAAATGGAAAATTCCTGTCCTTTGATCAGGGCTGGATTCACTCAGCTCTTTGACCTGTTCGTCAAACCCATGTTACTTCTGCTTTGGAGAGTTAGGAGTGGAGAAGAGAGGTGATGGAGAAGAAATGGCTTGGGATGCTTTTTATTGCTGGAATAAAGTACACAGACAAAGCAGCTGGCGGTCAGAAAGTTTTTATTTTGACTTACAATTTTGCCAGGAAGTTTCCTGATGGCAGGGGACAGCATGGCATCACTTCTACCACAGCAGGTGGAGAGCAGTAGCCGGACAGTGAGTGGGTCTCTGGCAAGGAGAAGCTGGCTGGCCAACAACACACTTCTTCCAGTAAGGCTCCACCTTCCAAATTGCCATCAGCTGGGAGCCAAGCATTCAGATCACATGAGTTTATGGGGAAGATCAGAGACTTAAATATCCAAATGGATATTATTTTTTATGAGTTTATTTTTGTGTGAGATCTATGAAGAGTCATATGCTGGTTCTTCATATACTGAAGCCCCATTCAGTGACCTCCCTACATCTTACTTTCCTATAATGCTCTGCCCCAGTTTTTCAACAATTTCTGTGCACATCATCCATGTGGAGGGGGTCATATGTAGAAAAGCAAGGCTGGCTTCCTTCCTCTAGGGTCCAAACCCAGTCCTTGATCCAGGTTTTGGTCTCTTCACACTTCAGGCTCTTGTAGGGCTGAAGAGCCATAAGTAGACATCAATTCCTGAATCCTCCAAGTGCTGGAGGACATGCAAAACATTACATTACCCACCCTTCTCTCTGTCCAGTAGTCTCAGTCAGTGTTCACAGGCTTTTGTGCATATATTTCACTCACTGGGAACACACACAGGCAAGTTGTCATCCTTAGGCTCATCTACTGCGACAGCACCAATGGACTGAAGAGAACAGTCTCTTCCTATGAAGAAGGGGAAGATCCTCTAGAACATTGAAAATCTTTTCAAGGGAATTTACTTTTCCTCTTGCCTCTGAAACAAGTGAATAACATGCTATTTATAGCATTTTTTTAAGAATAGCCTGCTCGAAGCTATCTGTCTGACACATGGGTACTTCCTTCCCTTTCAGATGTTTCTCTCTCTCTCTCTCTTTTTCTCTCTCTTGCTTTATAATTGGAATTGTTCTGTTTTGTAATTCCTCTTTACCACAAATGAATTTGGACCATTGCCATGTACATCTGATCTGCTGTTTCTGAGCTCAAGAAAACTAATTCTCTATTTTTCTTGTGTTTATCTATGTGGGCTTTGCTTTTCTCCTATCAGACGATGATTCACTTCTGTTTAGTGTATAATTATTGAGTGTCCTCTATTTTAAAAAGACAATTTCTATATTTTTATCAAAAAGCAACATTTTGTTTTCAGTTATGCCTTTGTGGTCCTGAGCAGGAAAAAAATACTATTAAAACGACTTAGTAAAGAGAATTACTCTTTACTGAAGTGAATTAAGGGAAAAAGTGGACAAAAATGTAAAGCGTCCATTGTCTTATCTATAAAACAGCCATGAATAGCCTAAATGTTAGATGGCCAAGATTAGTTCAAGGAAAATCCCTGTAGGTCTAAATGTGGTTGTGTAACATAACAGCGTGAATTTCTGGAACAAAAACAAAAACAGTGCATCTTTAATTTTCATGTGCTTTATCTGTAGGATTAAGGAAGTTACTGTACTTCAAAATCCAGAGGACCATCATATGATCAGGTAGTCCTCACAACAGGAACCATGATAAATGCCTCTCCTCTATAACATATGTATTTAGAAAGAGATGAATAGCCCCTTAGAAACTCCACTTGTTCAAAGAATGTTAAGCTTTCTAAATATTCCAATTTTGCTAATATCTTTGCTTAGTTAGTTGATACATCTAAGGAGCCCAGGCCTCACTAAGTTAACTAAACTTGAATTTAAAATGAGAACCCTTTAAGTTGACCATCTTGTATTGCTAACATCCCAGGTCAAATCATACGAGTAGTATTGGGAACTTCCCAGAGAGGAATCTCTCACACGTGTTCTGAATAAACCCAATCAGCTACTGTTTTTGGGTAAGGCGCAAGTGAATAAATTCACCCTCGTTGTGACTGACAGTGATATTAAATTTGCACCTGTATGTGAGATGCCCCGAGTTTTGTTCATGATAAAGACTCCAAGAAAGTACACACTTCACCATTCCACAGTGGGGTCTTCTGGTCCTTCAAAGCACTGGGTTTGAATGTGGGTTTTGTTAGAAGTGCCTCAGCCATTTCTGACTGTCTTTTGCTTTAAACATTTACTATCATTATGAGCTGAATATACATAATTGGGTTATATTTTGATTTTCTCATTACTATCATCAGAAAGTCATAAGAGCAGTGATTTTCCAATGTCGATCTTATATTAGTTCGTAAATGCCATTCTGCAATAAAAGGACTAGAGGTCCTGAGAAAACTGTGCTTCCAGTGCTGGGGCATGGAGTCCCCAGCCTCTGGAGATGACAGAGAGTGAGGGGTGACAGGCAGAGTGTGGCAGAGATGTGTCAAAGGGAAGGAGGTTTTTTTTTATATGCAACTACTTTAAAAGAATTGTTCATTAGCCAGATGGTCTGCCCATCTGTCTTTCTTCTGTAACTTAGGTTGTAGTTACCACCCCATTTATAGATGATCTTCAGGACTATGGCCTGAAGGAGGCTCGGGAGAATTGGTGTCCATGTGGATTAGTAGTAAAGCTACAGGCCACAAGATCAAGTGACCAAGGATCAAATTCTCACCCCTGTGTCATGCTGTCTGTGTGACTTGGTCAAATGAGGAGACATCTCCATCTATGGAGTTTTCTTACCCCAAAAGGGGAATAATAATAGCATTTACCTCAAAGTGCTTGATGCAAAATAAATGAGATGATGTATGGAAGTCAGCATAACAACTGGTCACATTCATTTCTCTGGACTATTACCTGATTGTGGGAGTCCTGGTAGGAGTCTGAACATGAGAAAAAGGTAACTTATGGCTGACCACTCAAATGTCTGACTCTACTTTCTCAGGAAAATTAAAAACAAAACAAAACATCAAGCCCGTGAAGCTCTTCATCATAAAAGTTCACTAAGAATCATTGATATTTGGGAAGTGTAAAGTCAGAGTTAAAGTTACAAAGAATCCTTGCTCCACATTTTAAGTTTAAATAAGAAAAAAAGAAGAATGGGGAGAGAGAAGAGCTAAAAAGGTTCCCTTTGATTCAGGGAAGAGGGAAACTGAGGGGACAAAGAAAAGGGAAGAGAAGACGTGGGAAACTGGAACAAAAAAAAAAAAAACTGTACTTGAAAATTCCCGGATGAATGACATTCGAATCCCCATACGACAAGTAAAAATATAAAATAAATGAATAGTGATGTTTGCTTTCCATTGTCAGCATCCTTTGAGTTTTTTAAGTGGATTAGAATTGAGTTGTCAGAGGTGCTGTCATTACACCTTGTGGGCTTGTCTGGAAATCACAGCCTCAGTAGACTCCTGGACAGGCTGAAATTCATTCTGCACTAGGCCTGCAGCTCCCAAGAGATGTTGGCAGAGCAGCGGCTGTAATTGATGGAACTTATTGACAACACTCATTTTCCCCTAGTGAGTTATACAGCTGTATACATTTAAAATAAGCCACAATTTTACTTCCTGGAGGAGAGCCGGAGCTAGCTATGCTATATGCATATATGCTATATGCAGTCATATATGCTGTATGCATGTAAGCCAGGGACAGAGGCCCAAGGAGAACATGGATGTCACCTTCCCTGTCCTGGCAGGATTAGAACCTGGGACAGATCTAGTCTCATCCAAGATGGCTACAAGCAATTTCTCAGCATCAGCTTTCTGCTTCTTCCTCAGTTTAGCACACCTGTGGGATGGCCCCTCTTGAGTCCTGTTAGAGTCCACCAACCAATCAGCTCCCTCCCTTAGGCACCGGAGTCTGATGATGAGACTCATCCTGATTGGGTGTTTAATCCACAAGTGGACCTGGCAGGTGTGTGGAAATAGCTTAGGTCTCTTCACTCTCCTGGTCTTTGTTTCCTGGCCCATGTGGGTAAGCTTTCCCCTTCCTGGCTTGGCTGGGAGGGCAGAGGATTTCCTCTTGTCTGGACATTTTCCTGTCTGTGTTATTGGGTTTTTCTCACTTGGTTACATGCATGGTCTCTCTGTGAGCTCTGAGTCTTTCATTATCTCTTAGACCTCTGTGATCTCTTATGTGAGGGGAACTTGTGGCTTGGGTTCTCAGGCTTTGCTTTCTGTGTGTGCATGTGCCTTCTGTGTGTGCTTGGACCTTCTCAGGAGGCTTCTTCTCCAGAGGTGGGAAGGATATTTTCTCCATCTCTTCCCCTACCCCCAAGCCCTTCCCAGCCTGGCTGGAAAGAAGGAGGATTCTTTGGCTTTAAGCTTCCCTGCTAGCCTTCCTCAGAATCCTAACTCTCCCTAAACTAAACCCCACATTTCATAATTTACCCTTTTCAGAGACATGTTTCTATTCTAATTCTTTGCTAGCTTGGCTAAGAATCCAAAAGCTGAGGTCCAGGATCTCCTATATCTTTTTGGCATTTAATCCCTCCTTGAACCCAAAATCTTACATCACTCCCACAAAACAGTTTGAAAATTACCAGATGATATTTGTTTGGAGGCTGCTGAACACGGACTAATTGCGTCGGATTTGTTTTTCTTCCTGGCATTTCTAATGCCCTTTTCCAAACATCTTAGAACATGTGGGAAACAGTGCTTTCATTTCTCGGCATCAACTCTGACACACTGGCAGCAATAGGCAACCAAGCAGCTGTTTGGGTGGTTAGTCATGTTGTCTTTAACTAATGTTGACCCCCCTTTCTTAGATCCATAGAGTGGTTGCATGCAATCTTGGGTAATTCTCAAGCCTTCCATGGTTTAGCAATGGAATTGAAAAGGAAATTCCCTTTGACTTCGTGAATCAGTACGTTTGTTCAAACTTGAATGTGTGAAGATGATTTTGTTTTGTAGGAAATTGGTTGTTTTTACATACAATTCTTTACCTTTAAAAAAGGATATTGAAAATTCCATCTTTTGTCTAGGGCTTCACTACCCTAGCACACCTGATCTCATCTAATCTCAGAAGCTGAGCAGGATCAGGCCTGGTTAATACTTGGATGGGAAAATTCCATTTTTTAATTTCTTTTATATGTATGTTGGGAGATATCAACTATGATGATTTTATTTGTGAGCCCAGAAGTAGGGCAGAGGCAGTATATGATACACTTGCATGGAGTTTTCTTTATGGAGATAATCAAACTAAGAGTATTAAGTGAGGCATGTCAGACAGGACCACACAGTCCCTGTAAGTCAAACTTTGCCGAGCTTTGGGGCTGCAGCTCCACTGTGGCGGGTTTGAAACCAGGTCTAATGTACCAAGTATGTCTCACCTCTCAGGGGTCAAGATCATCCAATGTTTATTCCGCCACTTTGTTTCAATTGTGGTCATTCTAAGAAAAAAAAATTCACAGAGAGAAAATTTCAAAACAAACTGTATTGGAGCAAAAAAAAATCAAACATTGGTGACAATATTTTTATGAGCATAGGCCAGGTTATGGTAATAATAGGACAGAGATTAAAAATGACTTTCAGTATGCTGCATTTGAAGATCTATACTTTTAATGCCTCCATAAACTTTATACCCATATACACACATATTTATTGAAGTATCTAATACAGTCTGCTATTCAATTTTCTCTAGCTTCTACCTAGAACATAAATAGAAGTGTCAAATGTATGCTTCTTGGTGACAATTCCATTAATTGAATGTTTATTTCAAACACGGGGGTAAGCTATTTACATAAATTGTATTATTTAATGATTAAACAAATCTTTAAAGCTCACTTTCAATATTAAAGTAAAAACCAACTGAGTTTTAAAGGACCTAAATACCTTAGTTAAGTTGTAAGCCCTAAAATATATAACTTATACATGTCTACTTACAATATCACCCCTCTTAAATAAGTCATTGGAAAGGTAACAAATTATTGACTTTTTAATTTAATACAACATAAATTGTATCAATAGTGAAAAAACTCAACTTAAGTTTACCTTGAAATACAGATATTTCATTTACCTTTTCTAATGTCTCCAGTTATGTTCCCCAGAGCTATAACCTGTCTTTTTGAATCTGTTCAACTACTCCCAGAATGGTCTTTTAATGAGGATTCTGGTGGCCAGCGTCTGTCTGAGAGCACAGTGTATCTGAGGAGACGATTGTTGCCTGGCTCTGTTGTTTTCTCACTGCTCATCATATTGCTGTCTTCCTTTCATAAACTCATATGTGGGCAATTTTGTTTTTGCCAATTGAACATTATTAAATAATAATTTTAATCAGATTATTGCCACAAAATGGTATCCTTTAATGTATTATAGCTCTATAGAATAAGAAATATTTTACTCATAATTACCATTAATTCAGCAGTTGCTACAACTTTCTGAGGACTACTACAAAGCATAAAATTGTTTTTCTGAAAAATTCACCATCTTTTTCAACTTGTGTTATTTCTTAAAAGTGGCGAAAATAAATATACTGTTGTATGATGTACAACAATGTGTTTTCAGTCAATCATGCCCTAATTCAGTTGTTCCCTTTGAACTACAATTGAAGTAATAGACTATTTGGTAGTTTACAATGGATATTGAAATAAAAATGCACTATGGAAAGAATTGCATTTTTGTATTTACTCATTGGAGTGTTTTCTTTTGAAATCTGTTAGTTATCATTCTCCACCAAAAATTGAGTTCCATGGATATCATGGACTAACTCCTTATATCTTATTATCTCATTCTGGCATATTGACTTATTGTTAATATTGAACTGAGCATCTTAAAGGAAATAAATCAACATTCTAACAGTAAAACTGTATTGTTTCATTAATAGAATAATCTGATTATGAATTGCTGATTAATTATTTGTCTGTATTTTGGCACTAATAGTGAATACTGTTGTAATTCAACAGCACTAGAATGTTACTATTGAATCCCTCTATACGTTGAAGTCATACTAGGCTTTAACTATTGAGAATCAAACACTTGGTATTTCATAACAACTCTCCTCCCTACCACCAACAAAGCCGTCCTTTCAGCTGTTTTGAGAAATTACCATCATTGTGATGTGGTCTGCACCAGGTGACCTGGCTTCCAATATGTGCCTGATATTTTCATGTGATTAGTATGCTGTCAGTGTTGATGACCACCAATAGTCTTCAGACCTAAACCCAAAGCAAACTTGAATTCGGTTTTATTGGCATTTCAGTTCCTCCATATTGGCTAGGTTGTGGAGGAGGTAGGAGTGATGCCAGGAACATTCTAGTCCATGTCATTTTAGATCTTTATTCTGCAAGCTTGCCTAGGCACTGCATTCCTGTATGCTTCCCTAGCAGCATAGCATGTACTTGGTGAAAAGAGTACATGATTCTGAGAGTATCAGACTTGAGCAGGAAGATGTTTACCCTCGAAATTGAAGGGCAAAAGAGAATCATTTACTTGCCTAAGAACAACAACAGCAACAGTTGATTCACACACCCCCATAGAAAAATAGGGCTGCTTCGCCTCCCTTGTGCTTCGAGGTGTTGGTCCTGCGTGGGCTGCGGCTGTAGATTCTGCCAGATGAACATATGGCAGAGATTCATTAAAATACTCCAACCGGGAACAAACCATGCACTCTCAGAGCTGTTTCTGGAATGCTGAAAATTTCTAGCAACAGCATATTCTGTAGTCCTGTTTGGCCAGATTTTCTAGTGTGAAAAACCTACTTCTGTTGAAGATGGATTGCACACCACACAGAAGTGAAGGGGTTTGTGCAATCCTAGAATGAATGTGTCCTGAAGTTTATGTTAGAATTATGCTTCGATTGAGGGCTTTTTCCCTATGTCATTGTGCCGCATTGAGAACAGCAAGAGATAAAATTATACATATGCCTGTGTGCATAACTTACGACGTTTGCATAAGTGTTATCTTTCTGAGCAGAAGTTTGGTTGTATTATAATTACCTCCTTTTTACATTGTGGTCTATTCAAGTTGTATCTTTTTTTTTTCATGTTGAGTATACTATAGACCTAGATAATTAGGGAGCATTGTGTTATCAAATATTTTAAGAAAAAATGTTGGAAGGAAATTGGCATATGTAAATGTGGATTGTGCATAATTTTTTCTGAAAATGTAATGTACTTCTAAGTGAACATAAAAGTACATAGACATTTTACTACTGAAAATGGGAATAGGGCACTGGCTTATACATAGACAAGCTGGGCTTCTTCAATTTGCATTTTCCTCTACATATGAAACACTACCCTAGTTTTGGTTGTTCCTTGCTTTATATAGCTTTGACACATGTTGCTTGGTCTCATGAACAGAGATTGTTCACTCTGTGATCATTCATTAATACTGCTATCTTGTATCTTAAAATAGGTACTTTTTCTTGGAAAAGAGAAAAGGTGTATTGACAGACATAAACAGTCTTTTCACAGGTAGCTAAATGCATACTTGTCAAAATTGTTAAAGCCTATTTTTATAATACTTTTAGGTTTGGTTATAGAGTTTGTTTTTAAGTTGGGTTTTTTTCTTGGGTGTCTTACCTTTCACTGTTTCATTAGCGGCCCATAAAACTCAATGGAAGTATATATACATATGCATACATATATATAATGAAGCATGTATATGTATAGATAGATTATTCACATTGATAAAACACATTACAGGACTTGCTAGAGGATTAAAATTGAAGCTGTTGTTTAAACACACATTTCAGCACATCACAGATGCAAAATCTTCTTAAGGGAATCCTTGCTCACTGGAGTACTCTCACACATTCCCGCATGGCTTCAGGAATGAATTAACACTCCTGATTAAATTAATAAACGTGCTTTCAAATACACCATTCCATCTTAGTAATGTGCTCTGTCAGTGAAGCTGTGTGGCTCAGAAGGAAAAAAGGGGAGGTTGAGGGCTTGGGAAAGAACAGTCCCCCTCCTTTTGGAGACATTTAGCACCATAGGCCTAAAAAGTCTAGGATTCTTGGTCTCACAGGTAAGGTACTGAGTAAATGGACAGAAGGGAGGACTTGATATGGAAAAACATTAGCAGAGAGAAAGGTATGGGGACATCATCTATCAAGGACACTGCTGTAAGGCAGGGCAAGGCCAGGCGACAGGTCTCTTGACAGTGGAGAGTGGGGTATTCATTAGATCAGGGAACTGTCCTTGGTGTTCTTTGGGGACAATTCATGTGTCTGCAGTGTGGTAGCAAGTTGAAAGCAGAAGGCATGAATGTGAGACTGCGAAAGACAAAGTGTGATTCCTTTCAGGAAGTCAGCCCTGAACATAGCCTCCTTCTCTCTTCCTTCCCTTCTTTTTCTCTCTCAATAATAACTTGAGCACATGAATTTCAGAACTTCAAGTACCACTTTATGCTTGTTTAGACAAAGAATTCACTGTCACTACCAAGGTGGGGGTTTGTGATAGAAATGAGTCCTCAGTGGGGACAGTTCACTTATTGAATGCTTTCTATTGACAGGTGCATCAGTTTTAAAATTCCTTAAGTCACTTGAGGCCAACTAAGTAAAAATGAAGAAGTATTTGCTTTCAGAAAGGCTACATGAGGAAACACGCTCTCAGAATGAAGTGGCCTGGAATTTTACAAAACTTTTAACCACATGTGCTGTTTCATTCTGAAAATAGTTTGTAGTCAGGCTATGCCACTCTCTGTCCTGAAATTATTAACTAGAGACTTTAAACCCTATTTATACTTGTAGTGACTGAACTCCGGTTGCAATTCTGGTAAGGTTTACTGAAGTATTCTGGCTTCAACCATTTTCAATTGTATCAGTATATTCACATGCACTAATGTCCAAATCATCTCCAAAATGTGGAGAGAATCTACAAATTATCTCATGGAAAGCTAAAATGTTATTAAAATACAGGTGGCCAGACAATTGTTCTTGAAAAAGTTGAAGATAGTAACACAGGTATTCTGTTCTCAAAGACCCAGTAATTGTCTACCTATATTCAATGACAATTGTCTTCAAACTTCACTTTCCTATTCCTCCCCTGATTATGACAATGCTGATTTGTTTTCTAATGAACTGGATTTTATTTATTATTTACTTATTGGTTTCAGTACTTGGAACACACCTAACTTGGACTGTTATTTACCCTCTCAAAGCAAACAAGCCCAAGTGGTCTTAGGTGGTGAGGATAAGAGTTGCCAGTTTCTTTGAGAAAATAGCTCCCAATTAACTGCTCTACATGATGCATTTAATCAGTTGTGTAAATTTCAAGAGAATTTTCTGTCATGCTGAGCTCAGCAGTGCCTGAACTGGGTGTATCGAAGCACAGTGTCTTGCATCCATCCTTTGTTGAGACTTCAAATAACTTTATCTTTTTTCACTAGTGGGTATTCTTGTACATACCAGGCTACATAAACACATTCTCACACAAGTATATAAAATATTTTAAGGGGGTTCCTCCTCCGTTCTTGCCCCCTTTCCTCCACTTAGCTCATTTTGTTCCCCTGGAGAAGTTCACTATTACTTTAATGGCACATGATTTTAAATTTCCATAGAAAATCTAGGAACCATAAGTGAGAGAACATTGTGATATTTGAGACTGACTTTATTCATTTAATATGATTTTTTTCAAATTGCATCCATTTTTTTCTACAATCTTTCTTCTTATTTGTGGCTAAAACATTATATTCCAAATACATAGCAAAACTGTAGAGTATGTGTTATATATATATCTATATCTATCTACTACATTTTTATATTTTATTTATTCTTCTGTTGATGAATATCTGGGCTGGTTCCATATCATAGCTATTGTGAATAGTATCCAGTAAACATTGGTGTTCATGTGTCTCTGTGATATGTTGACTTGGAGTCTTTTGCATAAATGCCCAAAAGAGGTAAAGCTGGGTCTATTTGTATTTGTTTTTAGTTTTTTGAAACTCTCCATGCTGATTTCTTTAATGGCTAGATTGGCGTGCTTTCTCACCATTCGTGTATAACAGCTCTGTTTTGTCAGTATACTTACCAGCATTTATTTTTCTCTTTTTATTTATTTTACTCATTTATGAGAAAGAGAGACAGAGAGACAAACAGAGACAGAGACAGAAAATGGGCAGACCACCAGGGTCTCTAGCTACTGCATCTGGGCTCCAGATGCATATGCCATCTTATGCATCTGGCTTTACGTAGATACTGGGGAATTGAACCTGGGCTCTTATGCTTTGCAGGCAAGTGCCTAACCACAGCACCATCTCTCCAGCCCCTAATTTGTTTTCTTAACGACTGCCATTCTGGCTGGAGTGAGATAGAATCTATGGTAGTTTTAACTTGCATTTCTCTGAAGGCTGATTAGTTTGAATGTTTTTTTCCCCCTATGTATATTGGCCATTTGTACCTCATCTTTTGAGAATTATCTGTTCATTTCATTAGACATCTGTTGATTGGGTTGTTTTGAGCTTATTGTTTATGTTGTTAGTTTTCTGATTTCTTTGTGTATCCTGCATATTAATCCTGTGTCAACTGTGTAGCTAGCAAAGATTTGCTCCTACTCTGTAGGCTGTCTCTTCGTTTAATTAATCTTTTCATCAGATTCCTTATGTCAGTTGGCATTATTTCCTGAGAAACTGGAGTCCTAATCGTGGGTGACAATGACTGATTTAACCTCAAAATCATGCAGTTCATGATTCTGGCACATCACCTCCATCAGATGAAGAGAAACATCCACTCCCACAGGCAGACCAGCCACTTAACACATTCAACCACTGTGGATACAGAAGAGAACCAACCTCTGCCTTCAAACAGCCTTTACTCCATTGTACAGACACTGCAAACAAACCTGTAACAGATTTATTCCCAGTGGAGAGAAATTCTATGAAGGAAAATGGAGTCAGAGAGAGAAGATTGTTGGCAGGAAGGAAATGAACACAGATTATTTAGCCTCTCCTTGATATGACTTAAGATCATCTGTTTAAATATGCATATGTACACGGCTCATTGTTATAATGTCTCTAAACATAGTCATCACTGTCATTGCTCCAAAAGTCACAAAACCTACCTTGTGCTAATCCCTTCTATCACTTTGCACGGGCAAAGAAATCTGGAAATCAGACTAAGTTTTTTCTTTTAATCCAAGGCTGCATGCATGGTAATGGAGGTTCACAGTTTTAGTTCTTTTTATTAGACATATGTATTACAAGTTAAGTGAACTTTAAAAAAATTTTAACATTAGCATACAAAGTAATGGGTTTTATCATGGCGTCTATCTATCTATCTATCTATCTATCTATCTATCTATCTATC
>PVHP010014660.1:0-38607 GCA_004024765.1 Zapus hudsonius
TGACCCAGCTATCCCTCTACTGGGTATTTACCTTTAAGGCTCCTCTCTCCAATATATAAAAACGTGCTCAACCATGTTTATAGCTGCACAATTCACATTAGTTAAGAATTGGAATCAACTCAAATGCCCGTCACTGGACAAATAGATATCAAAGTCGTGGCACATCTACACCATGGAATTCCACTCAGCAGTAAGGAAAAATGACATAATTAAATTTGCAGGAAAGTGGATGGACTTGGAACAGATCTTACTCAGTGAACTCACAGAAGAACAGAGAGACAAGTGCCACATATTCTCCCTCATCTGTGGTTCCTAATCAGGTTAAGCTTGAATAGTAAGCAAACCTGACATCTAAATCCAGATTCAGTAAATGGGGATAGGAGGGATTGTGGGGAAGGAGTGGAAGGGCAAGGGAAGAAATACACAAAACTAAATCCATAATGAATTGGTATCATAAAATCCTTACTCTTGGACAGTAGGCTAAACAATATCACCATCTAGAGGAATATAGGCATATCATCAGAAAAGACGGGCCCTGAAGAGGATGAGATGAAGCTTGAACTCTAATAGAGTTGCCTCTGGCTTATAACTCCCTGTGCCAGAAATCAGTTACTTCCCACACTGTGCTATTGATCAGAGAGACCAATGAGGTCCCCAAAACAAGACAGGCTTCTGTCAAAGCACTTGATTACCCACCCCAGGAAAAGATTAGACCCTATTGCTGAAGATACCACAGGATGCTGTGACACCACACCAAGAGACCCTGCAAGAACCTGGAAGGAAGCCAGTTCCCAAATGGTTAGTCCATATAGTGCTGGAATGCACGACATGAGCTGCCAGGGGAAATTGGCCCATGAAGTTGGGAGAAAGCAGAGGACACTGTTATCCGACAGAGACCAGCATGGCAAGAATTACTCACCTGTGCAATAGTGGCACTTAACCTAGGCAGGTAATTAACAGCTATCTGATTGGCTAAGAGATCTGCTCAGTGGCAAGGAACACTGAGATGGAACTGGGATTCAAGGCAAATTTCTACAGAAACCAGGAATCTGGACTCCAAGGAGAAGCCCACACTAACCATGAACCTAAAGAGAGGCTATACCCAGTATAATCTTGCCAAGTTAATATTGTTTATCCCATTTAACCTCTGCTGATTCTTTGAGAATCTGTTTTTATTTTTCAGAAGGCAGCAAGAATCATGGACAACCCATGGTGAAATTACAGAGGAAGTGGTGAGAGGAGCAAGAGTGCTGCTTCCACAGTGAGCCTGACAACCTATGCAAGAGTAATGGAGACAGACTCCAGATACTCAAAATAGTCCAAAGTAGAAACCCAGAGACTATTAAGACCTCAACACTAAAGCAGACTTAAAACTCAGCCACCACAGCCCAGGGAACTTTGTGGAAGAGGGGTTGGAAAGATTATAAGAGCCATGGTGGGGGGAATATCCAGAGGCATTGCCCCCCCCAAAAAAAACAGTCTTCTGTTTGCACAACTCATAGTCCTCCATCTTTTGAGCATTCTGGCAATCCCAATAAGGAGGGTCCTCAGTGGAATATGAGCAGGGAGGAGGGAAAACACAACACAAGACATACATGCAGTTACTATTTATTAATAAAAGTACATTAATACATTTTAAAAAAGGAAATTAATACTCAAGACAAAACTATTTTTTTGATTCAATGTAAATGAGGATGGTATGACCTAAGAGTGAAAAGAAAGGCAACAGAATTTCATGGTGATTTTAGCCAAGATGTGAGGAAGAAAGGCCTCCAGAGGTTTGATGGAACAGAGGCTGAAAAGAAACAATCCAGTGACCTAGGCATAGTGCTACATACCTGTAATCCCAGCACCTGGGAGGCTAGGACAAGAGGACCGCAAGTGTGGTCAGCCTGAGATACAGAGCAAGACTGTCTCAAAAAATAATAATAAATAATGTATTTGTCTCTGCAAGTGCTCTGTAAGGTTCCACTCATTCTGCGGTATTTGATAGATTGAGCTAGGGATAGAGATATTAATATAAATACAAGTCCAATAAAATTAAAAAGGAACTATAAATAAACTGGAAAGGTGAATCAAGAAACAGCATATATAAATTTTGAGTTCGCTAGGTCATATGCTGGCAAACACCTGAACTGCAAATATGCCTCTGAGTTTTCTATGAAAAACAAGCATAGTAGTTTCTTGGATGAAACAATGCCTTTCTGTATCCAAGCCTTCAATTTTTCATATCACTCTTCAAATGGGGCCTGCTGATTTAGTGGACAATATCCTTACCAACAAGCTACAATAAATACCCAAGAGAGTTTTGCCAATCGGTTTCTTACACCATCCATCACAGGAAGCAGAGAGCATGGCAGAAAAAGTACATTCATGGGAGTTAACACAAATGGACACAAACAACCATTCCCCTTGGTCTAGCTTGATAGCTTTTTACTGTTTAGGTTGCACTGGCCATTAGCACAATGTTCCCATGATGAATTTCACAAACTAGAGCAAGGGTACAGCAGGGCCAATGGGAGAGCCCAGCAGGCAGTGTGGGTGCTGTTTTCATCATCCACCTTCCTAAGGAGGGAAAAACCCATCCATCAGTCACAAAGTGAACAAGAGGCCCAAGCTGCTCAGCTGACAGAAGCAATCTCTGGCTTTCCATGGCATCATATGCATGAAATCTATTTCCTTGTTTAAGGCAATATTTTAATTTTTTCCAGGCTTTGATTCACACGACACAATTAAGAGTTCATTCGTGTTAATTCTGATAGCAACCGAACACTGAAGCTGAGTAATGTTGGCAAATACAGTGACATTCCATCAAGATTAAACATGTGGCCTGAAAAGACTGCTCTGAAAGTCTAAAGTTATTCTTACATAGAATTGATTTGGATGTACACATATACTATTATTCAAATAACTTTCAAACATAATGGAGCTTAGAGAAAAATGCCATTTTCTACCTCAGCAGAGCATGTAATGGTTTGTCGCTGCATGTTAAGTTTAATTTGTAGAAAGACACAATATGTCTCCCTACAGTCCTCCCTTTCTGAGAGAGCTACCTGGGCCTCTTCTCAACTCAGATGTCTATGTGAAGCTTTAGGAATGAATGTTAGGGTAGGAGAGAGTATGTCCTCAGTTGGGCTGTTGGTAATAATACACTCAGCTTCACTTGAGCTGAAAGAAGAATGAAGTTTTGTCTTTGGAAGGAAATTCACAAACACCTGAGTATCAGCTTGTGTAAGAGCCAAATGAGGGAAGCTGGGGCAAGGGGACAGAGTTGGGCATCCAGACTAGAGACCAGCTTGTGTCTGAGCCAAGAGATGACAGAGGCATTAGGGGCAGATGTTAGTGGCCCCATATGTGAGGAGGGGCCTAGATGTATCAAAGGCTGTGGAGAAGGAAATGGAGCAATGGGCAGGGGTCAGAGTTTAAATTACCCCTTATGTGCTCCATGAAAAAATCTTAAGTTTTCTTCCTCCTTGTGGTGATTTGATTAAGGTGTCCCCTATAAACTTATGTGTTCTGAATGCTTGATCGCCAGCTGATGACAGTTTTGGAATTGGAACCCCGTTGGAGTTGTGTTGTTGGGGGTGGGCTTATGGGGGTTAGAGCCAGCTTCCCTTTGCCAGTGTTCAGCACACTGTCTGGCTACTATTATTCATCTGACATTGGCCAGGAGATGATGTCCAGCCTCTGCTAATTCCAATCATTTTCCCTGCCATCATGGAGCTTCCCCTCAAGCATGTAAGCCAAAATAAACTCTTCCCTCCCATAAGCTTCTTGGTTTGTGCTTTGTGTCAGCAGTGAGAAAGTAACTGCAACATTAAATTGTTACCAAGAAGTGGGGTCATGGATGCTGGAACCCTGAGTCTGTGGCTTTGGCCTTTTGAAACTGATTTTCAGGAGAAAAGTGGAAAAATTTGAAACCTTGGCCTAAGAGACGCTTTGCAGTGCTGTAAGTATAGCTTCATGAACCATTCTGGGCAGAGTTGAAAGATCTGAATGCAGTAAGAACTATGGACTGTGAAGTTTGGCTTATGAAGATGAGAAAGAACTTGCAGTTTGTGTGAGAGGCTTGCTGCCTTCTGCCTGCCTGTATCCTGAGAATTTGTGCAGGGTTGCTTTGCCTAGAAATGGACTGGTGTGAGCAGATGGAGATGGCACAGAAAGAAATGAAATATTTGGACCAAAACTGCTGACTGTTCAGTTGTAATTGTTTGAGAGATTACAGCCACTGTGATTGAGCCAAATGATCTGCATTGGGACAGCAGGAAGAATGAGAACTTTTAAAAGCAAGAGGCCTGAATGCTGAAGGAGTGTCTTGCTCTTCAGTCATATTTCTTCTCCCCGTTCCCCTAATTAACAAGTTGGTAGCCTACATGGTACTATGGAGTATAACAAATGCAGGAAAAAGAAGGTCATTGAATTTGCAATCCAGTTTTGTTTTGGAAATGGCCATGAGCAGTGTGAAGCAGATGTGTTGAATTACCTGCATGGAGACCCGATGGAGCCATGAGAATGAATCATGGGTTGCAGTGGAGACCCAGTGAAATGCCAGGACTATGGGATGGCTGCCAAGGAGAGCTGCTGGCACTGGATGGAGTATACCTGGGGTTATGAGCAGCTGAGCTGAAGGGTAGAACTGTAACTCCAGAGACTCATCATTAGGCAGAATGATTGGACTTGGAGATTTATCACTGGTTAGAGTTGTCAGACTTGGAGCTACAGAGTTTGATGTTTTCCTGTTTGTTTTAAATATTGTAGTTCTTCAGTCTTTGCTATGCCCATTGCCATCTTTTGCAGTGTGAATGATTGTCCTATGCCATGAATTTTTTTGTATTATTGTTCAATTAAAATTCCTTGGACTATGGAGATACTTGAACATCATTGGGGTTGATAAAAATTATGGGACCTTTTAAAGTTGTACTGAATGCATTGCATTTTACATCATGGATGGATGTCATTTTATGGGGGCCAGGAATGGAATATGGTGTTTTGATTCAGGTGTCCCCCATAAACTTGTGTGTTCTAAATGCTTGATCCCTAACTGATGGCAATTTTGGAATCAGAACCTTGTTGTAGGTGTATTGTTGGGATGGGATGATGGGTGTTATAGCCAGCTTCCCCTTGCCAGTGTTTGCCACACTCTCCTGCTGCTTTTGTCCACCCGATGCTATCTAGGAGGTGATGTCCAGCCTCTGCTCATGCCATCATGTTCTCTTCCATCATGGAGTTTCCCCTCAGTTCTATAAGGTAAAATAAACCCTTTTCCTCCCACAGCTGCTTGGTTGGGTGCTTTTTACCAGCAATGAGAAATTGACTGTAACACTCCTGAGGATGATGGAAAACAGACCAATGAGGATTTCTCATAAGGGGAATGACACTGATTGTCAGAAAGCTGGAAAGAGTGTGTGTGTGTGTGTGTGTGTGTGTGTGTGTGTGTGTGTGTGTGTGAAGACAGAGCTCAATCCTAAAACATCATGGTTCTTTAAGACATGTGACTTCCATCCCAGATGGACATCAGCTCCTAGAGAGCAGGAGCATGTGTCTGAGCCCCCAGTGGGGTCCTTTCAGTATACATTTCCCTGCTGTGCTGCCCATTTTATTACAATTGTGTATATGTATATTTGTGGATGTATGTGTGAGTGTGTATGGCATTTGTGTGTATGGGCATGTTCATTCCATGGCACAGAAATGGAGGCATGAAGACAACCTTGGGGTATTTGTCCTTTTCTTACACCTTGCTTGAGATAGGGTCCCCCTTATTGTTTGAGCTTCTGTGTGTGCATCAGTCTAGCCACCCATGAGCTTCTGGATGTTCCTAGCTCCACTTCATATTGCCATGGGTACATTGGGATCACAGACGCGTGCACCACTTTGTGTCTAGCTTTATGTTGGTAATGAGGAATTAAACTCAGGTCAGAAGGCTTTGCAAGCAAGCACCTTTACTTGCTGAGCCATCTCCACAGCTCCCCTTTGCCATGTGGTACTCAAGCTTCTTTGTACACACAGCAAGGGACATACTGAAGTCATGCTCCAACATTTAACAGGTGTATTCCCTTGTCTGCTCCACTACCAACCTGGAACTTTCTTGAAGAGCTAATACCTTCCTTATAAATCAGGAAATGGGTTCCACATTCCAGTGACCTTCCCAGCGTACATGCAGGCAGGCCCACAGTTGGGCAGTAGACCATGTGCTGGTTCTCAGCCCTAATGGACCCCTCCTCCTGGTACCCTTGTGCAATGGGGCCCAGAATGTCTCCCCAGGCCAGGCACAATGTTACTTTTTGCTCTGCTCCTATCCTTGCTTGACTAGCAACAATGTCATACTAAGCCACAGGAACAGACAAGCACTGGATGAATGACTGTTCAAAACCCTTCAAGCCAATACTGATGGTATGCTCTTGAAAAAACATATTTGTGTTTTATTTGTGGTTTTGATGTGTGTTTATTTGTACATAAAAAGGTCTGGGAAGATATAACACACAATATTATGAGGTCATCCTAAGGAAGTAAGGCTGGAGGGAAGAGAGTTTGATTTTATTTTGTGGTTCTTTTTTTATAAGGAGTATGAATTACTTTTATAATAGAGTATTTTAAGTTAAAAACATGCTTCAAGGCTCAGCTCAGGTCCCAACTCTTGGTGTTCCCAGACTCCTAGCCCTGCTGTTCTTTTCAATCCCTAAGCATCTGAAGAGCAGTGCCCCCCAGATCCCCCCAAGTCCATTGGCATGTGTTATCTGATCCATCTAGGTATGAATGAAGTAGAAAAATTTTTCTTCTTGGCTTAGACTGAAACCAATGACTATAGAAGCTCTGTGATAAATGTCCCTAATGATGAAGAGTGCACCACAATGCTAGTATGGAAAGAACTGAGTGGACCTGAAACCATGGCCTCACTCCACACCCTCTCTTATACTCAGACTAGAAGGTCAATGGAGGAGTGTTTCTGTGAAACCTGGAGCAGGTAAGGAGAATTCTTGGGGAACTCTGGGAAAGGTGCACTGTGAAAAAGATGGGTAGACAGCACAGTGCTAACTGAGCTGCAGAATTTGCCAGTCTGACAAAGATTGCCCCTTAAAGAATGTGGTATTCACTTGGGATACCTGGATAAGGGTTGCTGGGACATTTTAGGAGAGGGTCTAGGTTCCTGGGTCTCACCAATTCTGAAGACCAGATGTTGGGCAGCGCAATCCATAACAGCCCATGAGGCCAGAGAACCATGGACTTGAAGGAAAAAAGGAGTACTTCCCATAGGCCAAAAGATGTCACAGAAGAGACTGTGTGAATTGGGCAGGAACTGGAGATGGAGGTGGGGGAGGTCATGTGGGAACACCTCCCCAGAAGGTCAGGACCCGTGCAGATGTCCCAGAGTCTTCTGAAACCCCAACATATGTACTTGTGAGAGAGTGAGCATGCCTGTGCCTAGCACAAGATACCATTACAGCCACCCTCATAAGCCAAGAGGCAGCCACAACTTGCAGGGCCCACTAAGAAAGCTTTATTTTCTTTCTAATTCTTCACCCTCCCGAACACCCCAGAAGATCCTGAAGATGAAGAGAGAACAAAAGAAAACCTGAGCTGCAAGCCAAGGCTGAACGGTAGCGAGGGAAGAGGGTGGAGAGAGGAAAAAACTACAATTTGGCTGACTTTTTGCCACCTTAATGTTTCAACTGTGACCATAACCATGGCTAGAGTTAAAGAGATCTCAATCCTACGCAGCCTGCCTAAGCTGAAGTTAAGTGGCAGGAATAGGAATCAGCAGAGCCCAGCATCTGCCAGGGACAGGACCCTTGCTCCCATTTGTGAAACTTTCAGAAACTCTCCTGCATGGGTACTCTGCACCAGGCAGTGCGTGGGATGCTGGCAATACCAAGAAGGGCAGGACAAATGCTGTCGGTTTTCCCTCTGGAAAGGAAATCAAGACATAAGTCATGAAGGGGAACTGGGAATGATGAGAGCCCATGACAGGATGACCAGATCCATCAGGGTATCAGGGCAGACATGCTTGATGAAGTGACATGCAGACAGGATGTATATAAAATAGTGGAAAAGAATGAGAACTAGAGAACATTGGGATGGAGAAATAGCATGTACAGAGATAGGGAAAAGCTTATCTTCCTTCCAGATACACAATACAACTCCCACAGCCAGTGGTCCAGATACAAGAGAGAAGAATGAAAAACAAAGAAAAAGAAAAACTGTACTTTAGAAGTTTCTTGAAGGTTAAATTATACATGAGCAACTTCTTTGTTTTGCAGGAACCATTACATTTTCCCACAGTGATCTTCCATGTAGGTTCTGTGGACAGGAAACTGCTACCTGGACCCTTCCCTGCCAGTCTGAGCATCTAACATCTCCTTGGATGAGCATTGATGGATGCGGCCATAGTTTTCCTTTATTGCGTGACTCAATCTATCATCATGTGTTTTATACATTAGTATTCTTAAATTCCTATCAAATGTCAGTACCCTTTTTGATTTATATAATATAGATCTGATTTATGAACTATTACAGTAATTTATTTCTCGGAAAACTAATTTGTCAACCCAGCACCAAAATGTATAAGTTACTGAGCACTTTTCTCAGTAACACAGATAGTCCTTAAATGATTCAAGTAATTTAAAGTAGAAAAGAAGAGCAAGAATCTATGGAAAACCCAAGTTTTAAGTCTGAGAATCACTATTCATAAAGGCCCCCAGAGAATGCCCTTCAATCTACACACCCCAACTCTAGACATTTATCCTAAAACAATGAATAGTCTAAAATTTAGAAATTGTGAGTGTTGCCTGTAGTAGAACTTAGAATTGCAGAATGTTAGGTGATACACAGATGTTCAGTAATAGGAAACACGTTGCAATACGTGAAGCATCAGTAAAATGTATATAACGCTAGACAGTAAATAAAAGTAATTTGCAGAATCCAGGGGTTCTAAACAAGAGGCCATTTTATTTCCCAGGGAATACTTGGCAATGTGTGGAGACATTTGTCACACCTGGGGGTTTAGGGCTTCCTGGAATCTTGTGGTCAGTGTTTAGAATGTTCCTATCGCCTACATTGATCAGGCCAACTCCTCATAACAGATCAGTGCAGAATGCCAATAGTTCTAAGGCTGAGAAAACTTTCCATAGTTATATGTAACACAAACAAGGTATTTTACTGATAGACATGAAAACCAGAACACAAAAGTGAATCTGCCCTATAATTTTATCTATAAAAATTACATGTACATACAGGAGTCAGGACTGTGGAGAAACCAGATGAAAAGAAGGTAAACATAGTCTTAGAAGAGTAGAATTATCAATAATTATTTAGAAACAATTTCATTAATTTTGCAAGGGACTTTTATAAGAAATAAAGATGTAAAAGTAGCCTCGAGTAAATGTTTTAGAGGAAAGAGATGGATGGGAGTCAAAGGGAATAGAGAAAAAAATACAGGTCTCAAAACCAAAACAGGTATCCTAAGCAAATAGTTCGCCAATCTGTCTGTAATTTATAATCCTTTCTATAGACATCTAAAGCAAAAGGCAGCCTCTTGCTAATAATGCTTCAGTGAGTTGTAGTGTGCAGACACTGATTTTCCTGTGCTTACACTCTCGTGCCGTACATTCTCCTTTGCATCGACTAGCTCGCTGCTTGTTCTGTACACTTCCAGTCTTTTAAATAGCACAGAACTTAAGCATTGCTCTCTCAGACAGTTTGACAATCTTCGCCTTTTCAAAAGCATGTTTAGTCTGCTTACATTTAATGTGATTTTTATTTTCTATTATTTTTATTTTCTATTTTCTCCCCTGATCTTTCTTCTTTGATTCACCTTTAATTTAGGTTAATCAAGAATTTCAACTTTTGGTTCTACATCCTATGTACATTCTTGAAGTTTCAGGTATAAATTTGTTTATGGTTTGTGGTTATTCATATAAATAAAATGTGTTCCTTTTTATAAACTGCTCTATATTAACATCACACTACTTCCTAGATAATAAACAATGTATGATTCTGTATACTGCCTTTTGTTTTATTGTTTCATATTTTACTTCTCCATATGTCTTAATTGCCCAAAATTCCAATATAGTGTTATCACTGTTTTTTTAATATATATTTATTGTCCATAATGAGTTACATTATTTAGTGGGCAAACAATGAGTTGTTATCCCCAACTCCCCAATGCCCCCCCCTCCTCATCCCCAATCAGCTGGATATCACCCTCCATGGGTCATCTGGATCAGTCCTTGTGGCAGGGGACCATGGATAGCCTAGTACTCAGCCTGTTTTTTTAAAGATCCAATTAAAGTCAGGTGTGGTGACACATGATTGTGAAGAAGTTGAAGTTGTAGAATCAGAAGTTTAAGGACATCTGTCTGAACTACCTAAAATCCTAGCTCTCCAAACTAAAATAAATAGCCAATTAGCTTTAAAGAATATGGAACATTAGAAATATATTTTAATTTTTTGTCTATTAATCTTATTTCTTTTCCATAAATCCAAATATCCACATGATATTATAGTACGTATATATTATAAATTTTTTTCTTGGATTTTATTCATCTAAAAATGTTTTATTTCACCTTAAGTGTGTTTACCAATGTTTCATGATGAAAGCTTTCAAATAGAGAAGTCAAAGAACTTTACACCACATACTTGCTACATATATTCTACAATTCATCTTATTTATATGCAAGTAAGCTGACTACATCAGCATAACTCATAAGTGTTTTAATATGCATATCATAACTACAGTTCATACTTTTTTATATTTTTATCTTGAGGTAAAACATATATAAGGAAATGCACAAATCTTAAGTGTGCTATTTGATGACATATAACAGGCACATGCACATTTGTAACAAAAACCTCCTTCCAGTACAAAGCATGGATATCACCCTAGAAAATTTCTTATGCCCTTTCCCGGCAGCTCCTTGCCCATCTACAAGTGAGGCAATAACTTGCTTCCTTCTAGCATCAATTACTTTTTAGTATTACAGCAATTCAATACATGGAATTATGCAGATGTACTGTTTTTGAGCCTTATTATGGATGAACTTGTAGGCATACTCATGTTGAATATATCAATTATTTATGCGTTTTATTTCAGAGTTCTATTTCATCATTTTCTATGTATTTTCCATTACTCTTTCTCTGTTCATTGTTCCTATGATTCTTCTTTCCTGCTTCATTTTGGGTTAATTAAATTACTTTTATAATTCTTTGGCTTTTAACTATGTACCTGTGTGGTTTGTATTTCAGTTGTTTTAATAGGGATTATAATATACACGGTTACTTTTTCACAGTATACTTAGAGTATCATTTCACGAAGAATGTACACATTTTGCATAATACATATCTGTTAATATGCTGAGGGAAGCATAATGTTAAAGATGCTGACAAAGATTCAGTTCTCCTGGCTAGTCAATCAAATGCTAATTTTTCCACCTGCCATGGCAGAGCTTCAGAAATTTTTTTCTGAAGAATTTGTGGATAAGATTAAAGTCCCAAATCCATTCATTTTAGTACATGAAAGTTATCCAAGTCGGCTGACCCAAACAGGTGAGTCTTTAAAAGAAGATTTTTCTCTGGCTAGTAGCAGAAGAGAAAGCAACAGAACTGAAATACAAAAGGAATTTAAAGTCTGATTTCTACTTTTAACATGGTAGTAGGAGAGGCATATGCCAAGAAATGTGAGAAGCTCTCAGGAAAGCAGCTCTGGGCTCTTGGCTGACAGCCTCTCTCCTTCTGCCACTGGGACCCCATATGTGAGTCTAGAGATTGTTACCAAGTCTCAGGCCCCTCCTCCTGCCTGAGCCATCCACTGTTATGGCTCCCTGTGAGTCTGTGTTCCTACCAGATCCAAGACTACTCTTCCACACACACTATTTTTTGTCAAGACCCCACATTTGAGTCTGGATACATCTGCCAGTAAACGTGACAACACCTCCAACCACCAAAGCCCCATGCATGAGTCTGACTCCTGTTCAGACCTTAGGCCTCTTCTCTGACCCATGTTGCCCAGCACTGTAGCCCCACATTTGAGTCTAAGCATATGCCTTATGCCCAGAATTTTCCCCCTGAAATATGACACCTGCCACCAAGACCCTATGTCAAAGGATACACTATTTCTTGCCCTCAGTGTACCACACATACCCTGGCCTATTAGAACAGGGGCTGCACACATCCTACCAGCTGAACTGAGATCACCTTACCTACTTCCATCCAAGAATCAGCACAAAGTATCTCTGCAAATGAACTTCAAGCAGCATCAAACTGAGCCAAGACAAGCCCAGAGTATTACCAAGCCCCAATCCAAACACTCAGCAGGTGTATCAGAAAGACTTCACCACTGCACTAGCTCCAGACAACCAAGTCCCAATGCAAAATGAGTAACAAAAAAGCCAAAGCAATATGTGTCCTCTAAAAATTACCTACCTTAGTATTAGCCTCCAATGAGAACTACTTAGAAAAAAATTCAAAGAATTCAAAAGAATGAATATAATGATTGTTATAGTTATTTTTTTTGTTGCTGGGACAAAGCACTGAACCAAAAGCAGCTGATAGGAAGAAAGTTTTTATTTTGGCTTACAGAAAGAAGCTTGATAATGGAAGGGAAAGCATGGCAGAGCAGAGGCTGGACAGAAGCTCTGCCATGGCAGGCGGAAAATAGCAGCAAGAGAGTGAGCTGAATTCTAGAAAGGGGGAGATGGCTATAATATCCCTTAGCCTGAGCCAACCCCCACCCAACACACTTCCTTCAGCAAGGCTCTACACCCAAAATGCTACCACCTGTGGACCAAACATTTAAAATACTTGAGGACATCTGATTCAAACTACCACAATTATATACAAATAACTCAAAGAAGACATGAATAAATGCTTAAATGAATATCAAGAGAACATAAACAACTGAATTAAATGAAGAAGTTAAATAAAGATATTAAAATAAAATTCAAAGGGAGATAAAAATCTTGAAGAAAATCCAAGTTTCAATGATACTTGAAATGAAAAGTATAAGTCAAATAAAAAGTTTCATGGAAAATCTTACCAATATAATTGATGATGTGGAGGAAAGAATATCATGGCTTTAAGACAAAGTAAAAGAATTTAATCATTTAACCAAAATCATCAGTAATTTTTTTAAAACATAAGAATGGAACTTGAGAGGTATTTGGGACACCATAAAATGAAAAACATTAAAAATTATGAGCATCAAAGAAAGAGAAAAAAAATTCAAGTCAAAGGCACAGAAAATATTTTTAATAAAATTAAGATCAGGACAAAATTTAATAGAAACAAAACCATTTGATGAAAGAAAAAATTGGTTCTTTGAAAAGATAAACAAGACTGATAAATCTTCAGCAAAATTAGCCAAAAGAAAGAAAGCAAAGATCCAAATCAATAAGATTAAAGATGAAAAGAGAGACATTACAACAGTTACCCATTCAATCAAGAAAATCATAAGGGCACATTTTAAAAACTTACATTCCACCAAATTGGCCTGCCAAGGTGAAGCCAACATGAGATAAATAATTTAATCAGATCTATAACAAAAAACAAGATGGAATTAGTAATAGAAAACACTCCCACACATACACGCAAAAATATGTTCAGGTCCAAATGAGTTTACTAAAGAATTCTACCAAACCTATAAAGAAACACTGAAAATAATGTTTTTCAAATTATTTATTAAGATAGAAAAGAAAAAATGCTTCTAAACACGTTTATGAAGCCAGTATTGCACCAATAGAAAAGCCAGGTACAGACACAAGAAAAAAACAAATAAATAAACACAAAAAAGACCAATATCACTGATGAACATAGCCCCAAAAATTCTCAACAAAACACTTGCCAACTGAATTCAACAGCACATCAAAAAGATCATTTCACAGGCTGTGGAGATTGCTCAGTGGTTAAAGGTACTTGCTTGTAGCTGGGCATGGTGGTACATGCCTTTAATCCCAGCACTTGGGAGGCAGAGGTAGGAGGATCATGAGTTCAAGGCCACCCTGAGACTACATAGTGAATTCCAGGTCAGCGTTGGCTAGAGTGAGACCCTACCTCGAAAAACAAAACAAAACAAAAAAAAAAAAGGTACTTGCTTGTAAAGCCTGTCAGCTCATGTAAAATTCTCCACTACCCACATAAAGTCAGATAGATGCACAAAGTAGTGCATGCATCTGGAGTTCATTTGCAGTGGCAAGAAGCCCTGGCATGCCCATTCTTTCCTTCAATCTCTCTCCTTGCATATAAATGAAATATATTTTTTAAAGCCACAAGAGGGCTAGAAAGATGCCTCAGCTATTAAGGTATTTGCTTCCAGAGCCTAATGACCCAAGTTCAATTCCCCAGTACCCACAGAAGCCAAATACACAAAAGGTTCATGAAAAATAAAATATTTTTAAAAAGCCATAATAAAGTCTACTAGTAGTAAACATAATAAAAAATACAATAAACTGTGCATGGTGGGTACAGGCTCTTAGTCTCAGCACTCAAGAGGCAAAGGTAGGAATATCACCATGAGTTCAAGGCCATCCTGAGACTACATACCAAATTCCAGGTCAGCCTGGGATAAAGCAAGCGAAACCCTAGCTTGAAAATCCAATATATATTATCAGTAATTGTAATAAGAGAATGAACAGAGGTACCCTAATTAGATAATCCTGTTCCTCATAAACTTGAGTTATCAAACAATAATATCAGTGCCAGACAAAACAATACAAGCTATCACCACGGCTCTTGGCTGCCCACCAGAACTGAGGAATGGTAGTACTCTATTCTGAAGACATCACTCCCTTTGATTATAGGAAACAGGGAAATCAAGCTGGAGTTGAAGTAAGTTTCTTTCTTGCTGGCTAGTTTTCATAGTACTGAAAGGTTCTCCCCAGGCTGCTGGAAGAGAAAAGTTATCAACAATATCCCCATGTGGTGAATACTGCATTATATAGTACTGACCCACCAGACAATCATGTCCTCTTATGCAGGAATGACTGTCATGGGTGTAATGAACCACTCTTTGATTGGATTTCAAGCTTGATCCACAAGAGAGAATTCATGCCCGGTACTAAAAATCAGGCCGAAAATCCATGGCCGGGGAGACCATAGGCCCTAGGGGACCAAAGGCTTTAGAACCTACTAAAGTTATTTTACTAAATAGATGTGTTTTCAAACACATTCTTCCTTTCTCTCTCTCTCTCTCTCTCTCTCTCTCTCTCTCTCTCTCTCTCTCTCTCTCTCTCTCTCTCTCTCTCTCTTCAATTCAGAGGAAATCTGCTACACAGCATTGTGCAAGAAAAAATTTTGAAGAAATATTGCCTGGAAATTTTCTAAAATCAGTAAGAAGTCCACAAATTTGGGAAGCTCAGAACATTCTGAGCAACATGAATACAAAGAAAATCATACCCAGAAATATCATTGCCAAATTGCTGAAAGTAAAGATAAGGGAAAAATCTTGAAAATATGTAGATAAAGATGATTAATTACCTTCAGAGTGACACTGTTCCAAATGACCTTTGATTTATTCTCAGATAAACATGAAGAACAGAAGACAGTTGAGCAAATCTTCAAAGCATTAGAAAAAAAAACTGTCATCACATAAAAGTCTGTGTTAAAATACCCTTCATGAAAAAAAGGCAAAATAAAGATACTTCCCAGCTTACACACACACACACACACACACACACACACACACACACACACACACACACACACACACCTTGTCAGTCAGCATGGCATAGGTGTTTTCCTTTCAACTTGGTAATTGATGAAATTCACAGGTTATGTTTTTTTGTTTCTCTTACACAAAACTTATCAAGGGTATGTGTTCACTCCCAGTGAACAAACATTGAAAAGCAAATAAGAAAACTGTTTAAGGTAGACAAAATCTATGCAAAGGGGTCCTTCTTATTCAAGAAAGTATGTTTGCCTATTCTTACCCAATGCCTCACAGCCATGAGTGCCAGAACCTGGAGTTGAGCCCAGGCCTTCTGAGTTTGAGGCTCTATTCTGGGGCCCCGACTAAGGGACTGTGCTCCTGTAAGCATATCAGTGAGCTGGTGGTAACTTGGTACTGAATGTGAATGCTACCTGTCCCTCAGAATCCTAATATGTGTATATCACAACAATTGGCATGTTCAGAGTGTGAGATATGGACAAAGATGGAAGGCCCAAGAACCCCCACTGTGAGGTAAGTGATGCAAACAGAAGGGTAGAACATTTAATGTTTCCCAGGAATAAGAGCAAGATGCCAAAAACTTATAAAAGTGTCAGAGATGGGGATGGGAGCCTAGAGTTTCATTGGGCCTTCTGACTTGGGTGGCCATCTACTCAGCTTAGAGGCAGCTGCTGGCCGTTTTCATCATGGATGCCTATATGGGATTCTTTGTGCTCAATTGAACTGGTTTGCATTTACTGCATATTAATATCCTAAGATAAGGGGGAGACAGAAGCATCAAGATTAACACATAGAGGGCTGAAGAGATGGCTTAGCGGTTAAGACGTTTGCCTGCAATGCAGAAGGACCCGAGTTCAACTCCCTAGTGCCCATGTAAAGCCAGATGCACAAGAGGGCCCATGTGTCTGGAGGGCCTTTCTCTCTCTCTCTCTCTCTAATAAATAAATAAATAAATAAATAAATAAATAAATAAATAAATAAATAAATAAATAAATAAATAAATAAAAGATTAACACATAGAAGAAACCAATAACAAAGAAAACTGGAACACCCATCTAACCCACCATTGCCAAGAGATGTTTTTGCAGTTACCTTCACATTACCGGGACAAAACTTCTGACGGAAAATAGCTGATGGGAAGAAGGGTTTGCTTTAGTTTACAGTCTCAAAGGGAAGCTGCATAATGGCAGGGGAAAGTAATGTGCAGAGGCTGGACATCACACTGCCCACATGTTAATGATGATGCCCACAACTATATGTCCAGCCTCACATCACACTGACACCCAATGACACTGTCTGTGCCCATCAGAGGGCAAGCTCCCTCACTCCCACCCTTGCAGCTCCCCTTCGAAAACCTTGTGCCCTCACTAATAGTGGAATAGGAGGATGTAAAGCAAATCCTCAGAGCCTCTCAAAGGCAGTGGAAGACTCTGAAGGCCATACTCAGCTAGGTGATTTTACTTCCTGCCTCTTTCCTTTTTAATTACAGCATCATTTGCATTTATATGATTTCATCCTGCCATTGGATTGTGGGCAGCGTTGATGATGATCGACACTCCATAACTTCCCATCATAGCTAGAGAGCCAGCAGGGCAGCAGCCGTCTCCGATAAAATCCTTTCCAATTAAACAGTTCATTGGACATGTCATGGTTTGGGGTTCTCGTTATCCTCGGGTGTGCACATCTCCCGGATATTTCTTTATTCCCATCATCATAATAATGTCTTGGTCCAAAAGACGCTTGGAAAGTTATGCTCCCCCACTGAGTGACTGTAATGACATTGACTTAAAAATGAGTCTCTCTAGACTTGCATGAGAAGCAGAACTTCTTTTAATTAGATTGTTCTGGGCTTTGTTCTCCCGGGTCTTTTAGCTAAATGGTATCATATGCCTCCCATGATGAAACATGCCACAGATGTTGACAAAATAATGTTGAGCCACTAACAGGGTACATCTACTATTGTGGTTTGAATTAGATGTCCCCCATAAACACACGTGTTCTGAATGCTGGGTCCCCAGCTGATGGCAATATGGGAATTGGAGTCTCCAGAGGAGGTGTGTTTTGGAGGGTGGGCTTATGGGTGTTATAGCCAGCTTACCCCTTGCCAGTGTTCAGCTCATCTTCCTGTTGCTGTTTGTCTCCTGCTGTGGCAGAGGACTGTCCATGCCGTCATTTTCCTTCCTCGAGTCTGTAAGCCAGATTTAAACCCTTTTCTCCAACAAGCTGCTTTCTGCCAGCAACAAGAAGTTGACTACAACATCTACTATGTTCAAATGCTACCAAAGTTTTCTCCACACAATGCTGCAACATGTGCATCCTGTTGCAGAAGGTGTGACCCTCTTAGCAGGTGTAGCTCACCTGGCCAGCGTGAATTACCTGGACAGCTCACCTGGTTGAAAACACAATGTCAAATACATACATGCAGACAATGTAAATGTTTATAGTTTAAGATGATTTCAAACACCATGCCTGGCCCAAGACCATGCCCCCACACTGCTGCCAGGTAGTACTCAAAGCATTGACCAGAATGCATCACTTTCCAGATCAACACCACCATTCAACCCTCAGAAAAAAACTGCAGCCAATGGATATGGAATTCTGGCTCCATCACTTGTTGGAAGTTGGAAGGTGTAGGGCAAGTTACTTCATCAGAGTAACTGTAACACAGAAATAATAATACTGATTTGTTCTGTGATGGTGAAAATTAACTGATATCATTTCATTTATCTTTAGTCAATCTTAAAACAATAATCATTTCAGTCCTTTTTTCTTTTTCCTTAGCAGAACTTTCAAGGCCCCTTAAGACTTTCCAGTCCCATCTCTCAGCATCTCCCTAGCCGCATACCCCAAGCTACTCCACTGAAAACACTTTCGTGTCTGTTGACTTTTTTAAATAGTTCCTTCTTGAAGTGTTCTTCCCCTCTCATACAGTCTTTCAGAGCACATAGAATTTTTTTCCTCATATGTAAACCATGACTCACTAAAAAAAAAAAAAGTCCCACACAAGCACAGTCCTTGCTGCATACCCTGCACCTATGCATGTGAGCCGTTGGTCACTTTACTTTCTCCTTTGACACCAGGTGTCCTTGGTACCCTGATACCTTACGGTATCCTTTGCAATCTCTTATTCCCCTGATCCCCTATCTTTGAAGAGGCTCAGTTGTTGGGCCAGTCACATCTCTAAGTTTAAGAGTCCCCATGACTATATCTGACTTTATGGCCTTTCACACTGTCCACATGCTGATGATGATGCCCACAATGATATGTCCAGCCTTGACCTTGTGCATGACCTCCAGACTCATCTGCCTGCCTGCCTGCCTGCCTGCTCAGTATGTCCACCTGGAAGCCTGTATCAGTGACTGTATCATTACTGTGACCAAAAACCTGACCAGAAGCAATTTAAGGAAAGAAAAGGTTTGTCTTACAGTTTTGAGGCAATGTTTTTTGGTAGGGAAGGCATGGAAGCTGAGCTGGTCATATTACAGCCGAAAGTAGAGAGCAAACAGGAAGTAGGGCCTGGTAATAAAACCTCAAAGCCCATGGCCAGTGACCTATGTATGTCATTACCTCCTAAAGGTTCCTCAACTATCCGAACAGCGCCACCAGCTGGGGGCCAAGAGTTCAAGCACATGTGCCTGTGGAGAACACTTTGCATTCAAACCACAAGCTTAATAAGCATCTCAGATCTGAAATCAAGGCTCTGATCTTCTCACCCAAAACCTAAACCTGCTGGATTTTTTCCCAGCATAGACAAAGGGAATTCCATCTCTTCTGAGCCATTCTGAGCTCCTCTTCTAGTCACATCTTACATGTCTTCTTGATCCTGAACATCTGTGTTCATAGATGAACAGTTTGTAAATACAATCAATAGTGGAGAAATCACAGTAAATTTAGAATGCTTCATTGGAAAAATGTTTGTCTATTCATGTCCAGTGAAATGAATTTTCCTAATTGTTTACTTTTGAAAAACAAATTTTAAGATAATACTTGTTGCTGTTTTAAAAAATGAAATTAACAGGGCTGGAGACAGCTCACTAAGTAGAATACTTGCCTTGCAAGCATAAGGCCCTGAATTCAGTCCCCAAACACATTTTAAGAAAAACCACACATAACAGTGTTTGTAATCTCAGCACCAGGGAGGTGGACAGAGGCAGATCCCTGAGGCTCATTGGCAAGCCTACTTGGCAAGCTACAGGCCAATAAGAGACCCTGTCTCAAAAATGGTAGATGAAAAACTACACTTGAAGTTATCCTCTGGCTTCCACATGCACACACACACACACACACACACACACACACACACACACACACAATATGCATGAACCTGCACACACATAATAACATACACATATGTAGAATTAACAAATTGAAAACTGTTTCTTTACAACCATTTCTATTGTAACAGCTGTGGGAAAAAAAAAAACAAGAAAGTAAGTACCAAAGAGATCTCTCCAGTATGGCTGACTGTGTCCTGTACCTTTAGAGCCACCTAATGTGGCTGTCTCTGTCAGTCCCTGATTCCCACCCCATCCCACTCCCTACTAACCGATAAGTGCACCAAAGCCAGAAACCATCTGTGACCACCCACTTTATTCCAGAACCTCTTTCCTTTTCCCCACCCTTAGTCTGGCTCCTCACTATCTGGTCAGACTGTCCTCTGTACCCCTCCCCACTACAGGCCATAATCTTGGTGCTGTTTTGACTTTGACTCAGACACTGTCTTGGGTTCTTTCTGCCCTAGAGTACTGCAAGAAGCCTGGTCCAGTACTACAAGAAGCCTGGTCCAGTACTGGCCCAGCTGCCTGGAGCTCTGGCTGTGGGCACAGATGAAAATGCCAAGTGGCTTGAGCCTGCTCTTGGGGGAACTCTAATTAGTGAGCAGCTTAGTGAACATTTTTAATGCAAATTTTCCTAAGCTTCCTCCTCCAAGCACTCATTTTGGTTTAAATTAGAGTCTCTATGAGCTTTACCACCAGAAAGTGTTGCCTTAAGAGGGCCCCTAAGGCAGGCTCAAGAATTTTGTGAGGGTTACACATGTCTAATGCTTATGGACCCAGCAACTCGCAGGCCACCTCTCTCCCTGGACCAAGTGGTATTTTGCTTGTTTTAAATAAAGATGAAATGAAAGTTTTCTAAACCCTCGGTGACAAAGACTGGCCAAAGGGGGTTACCTGTCTTCTCATTCTGTCAAACACAAATGCAAGAAGTAGCTTGCTATAACATGCATTCACCCAACCATTTCCCTAAGCTACAGACAATTCACTGATCAAAATTCCTTGACCTCAGCTCTGACATTTATTCCACAGTGGCTGAAGTCACTGGACAAGGAGCTGTGATTAACTTACAGCTGAGCCTCCCAGGCCCCAAATCCAAGCAAATTGCGAAAAATGGGGTTTGAATGTCATGACCATTTTTATTAGGTTCACTAGGCAAAACTTGCGGGTTCAGAGAAAACTCCAATTATAGCTTCCTTTTGCCTTATTTGGGAGTCAAAGAAACATATTTGTCTGTAAATTATTTCTTTCCAAAGACCAAAATTTTGAGTCTGCAGAAAAAAATTCTACATGATATGAACGACAAACACATCAAAAAATAAGACCAACCAGATTACTAAACAAAGGGGCTCTAAAGAAGAGAACAAGAGTGACGTCATCCTCATCCTCAACCCCAGAGAGATAAGTAGCAAGCCTTCCATACAAGGACACAATGATTTTGGCCTATCCTACTTAAAAACAGGGGGTGTTAAATTATGAATGTCATTGTTCTCATCAGGAAGAAAAGCCAACATTTGGCTCTATCAGGACTTCCAGGCCCCAATCAGAGACTCCACTAAAAAGCTCACACAATAGCAACAACAACCCTTGGCTACTTACTGCAGGCACCAAATGACATTTACATGCCAGCAGACATCATGTTTTAAGCAAAAATCTCATGTTTCCAAAGTGTCTGGCAGCAAATACCATGCAATGGTGTGTTCCAAAAACAATTGGAAATTTGTTCATAGATGAGAAAGGAAGTCACTTCCAGCCACTTTGAAATCAAAACTTGATTTCTCTATGGCATGCTCCAGGCCAATTCCTGTCCCCAGCATGCTCTGTTGACTAGTACAAAAACATAAGCACAGCCTCTCATTTCAATTCCCTAGTGACATGGCTGAAAATGTCATTGCCTGGGAAGCCTGGTGCTAGCCCAAATGGAGTAAGTGTATCTCAATCCCCTTGTCCATTTATTACTATTGAAAACTCAGACAAAATGCAAAAAGAACCTGTAACAAATGAATGTAAATGAATGATTGTATGTATATTGGGGAAGGGAGGCAACCTCGTGATCCATTTCCAGAGGTTCACTTCCTAGTTTTATGCTCTTCCACCTTGAACTCAACAATGGTCCTGCTACATGACCATGCAGGTATCTTAAAATACTGAGGGAAAATCAAGGCCAAAGGCATGGGTAAAAGATCCCTGGGAACCAAAGTGTGGAGGAAATTCTCAAAAGGAGAGAGCTAATGATCATTTTATTCTGTCTCAAGTTCCAAGATCATCATCCCTCAGCTGCCTGGGGTGCAGCAACAGCCCCACACTACATAGTGAAGACTGTAAAATCCAATTACAATACCATCCACTGCCCATGTCCTAAAGCGCTACAAGCATGGAATTGACCCAAAACAGAACAAGGGCTTTGAAAGCTAGGCATATGTTAACTACTGCCTGCAAACATTAAGAGAGACTTCAAACCTATTCAGGCTGACTTGCCTGCTAATAAAATCAACATTCTCTAGAGAATTTTGTGAGACCCAAAGATTTATAACATAATGTTCAAAATGTCCAAAATACAATTAAATACAATTAAAACCAATAAAGAACCAGGACAGCATGACCAATTCTCAAGGGAAAAACATTGTACAGATGCCAACTATGAGATGAACCATATGTTGGAATCATGAAATACTTAAAGAATGATTATAAACATGCTAGCAAGGGAAAGGTAAACATGCCTCAGATGAATAGAAATGGAGATACTCCTAGCAGAGAAGTAAAAACGTTTAAAGATGGAAAGTTTAGAACTACAAAGTGAAAGACTAGGAACATGTAAAATTCAAGTTCACTGACTGGGCCTTAGAGCATGGAGGTCAGGAAGCTTGGAAAATAGAGCAACAGAACTTATCTGATCCAAACATCAAAGAAAATAAGTATTTAAAAACTGAACACAACTTCTAGAACCTGTGGCACAACACCAAAAGTTTAATATTTGTGACAATGGAGTGCCAACATGGCAAGTAAAAGAGATTTTTTCATTAATTGTTTTTTCTGAAATAATGACCAAAATATCTTTTTTATAAAAAATGTAGGAAATAAACCTCTACACGTGACACCGAAAATAAAGTGATTTAGGTTCATGTGATTGCTAATTAGTGGGTAGTCTCTGCAGAGGAAGTTCATTGCACACACAGCATGTGCTGTGTCTCTAGAAATATTCTAGAGACCGCAACCAGCTTAATGATTATCCCTCAGATCATATAAAAGTGGGCATGTGGCCTTTTGGCTCCCAGAGCCATGGCGGTCAGCAAGAACAAACGCCTTATGAAAGGCGGCAAAAAGAGAGCCAAATTCAGGGGGCAGAGCATGAATTCAGGGGGCAAAGCATGATGGCAGACAAGTAGCAGCCTCGCCAGGACTCTCTCCATAAAGATTTGATTTTCCAGCTGGGATCCAAACCCCGGAACCCAGCCAGCCCTGAACCCAAGCCCATCCTCTCCCCAGCTCTGGGACCAGCCCGGACAGGGTTCCCCAGCAGCTTTCTGCTCCGCAAAGGAACATAGAGCCGCCCTTCCCCCAACCCAAGCTCCTGCCATCACCATTGTCTCCTCAAAGGCACTTCCCGAGCCCTGCCAGCTGAGCACCTCTCCCTCCCGGGGGCCCTCTCCCTCCAGCACCCGATCCTTGGGCGCACTTCTCGCTGCGACTCCCCCCACAAACATACACAGGCAGACGCACTTCTAGGACAAACTGACCTAGCTCACTTCCAGAAGCCCAATGGGGACCACAACTGTGGGCGGGGCCAGGCCTCTGGCAGATAACTGGGAACCACTGCCACTGCTGGGAGGGCAGAGGCCAGTTCAGGCAGGGACAACACATGCACAGGTGACTTCAGTGGGCACCAAGGACCTTGTGCCACTGAAGGGAGGACACAGCAAAGCGGGCTGAACAGCACTCTCCAGGGTACCGGAGTCCCTCTTCCCTACCTGGACATGGGCAGAAACCAACGGAAAAAAAACCCACAGAAATCAAAGACAGAGCTCCCCAACTCAGGGCCCCTAGTCCCATTAAGGAACAGGAAAGTGGCAAGGAAGTAGAAACAACAAAAATGCAATCCCAAAGAGAGAATAATATGACTCCTGACCAAAACTGCAATGCAAACATGAAGCAATTAATGGCTGATACGGAAACTATGCAAAAAGACATGAATGAGATGAAGCTCACCAACTCAAGCATAGACTCCAGACTGAATTTAATGGAGAGAAATATGAATGAATTCAAAATCACATTAAGTGAATTGGAGATGAACCAACTTTGGGAGGAGCTAGACAATCAATTGATTAAATTTGATGGAGACTTAAGAAAACTTAAAAATGATTTTCAGGAGTCCCTAGCAAAAACAAAAATAGACTGGAAATTGGATCTCACCAAAGAATTGGAGTCTATTAACAAAATTATAGCAGAAACTGAAAATGAAATGGAGTTGTTAAAAACCTCCCTAAAATCAATCAGTCCCAGTGTCAACAATCTGGAGGACAGACTTTCAGACGTTGAGGACAAGACAGAAGTAATTAATAAGGATGTCATAGGATTCAACAAATTCAAGAAATCAAGTGAGCATAATTTGAGGGATCTATGGGATACCATAAAGAGGTCCAATATTAGAGTCATGGGGATCCCAGAGGGAGAAGAAGCCCAGGCTAAGGGCATAGGAAACATTTTTAACAGAATTATTCAAGAAAAATTCCCCTATCTAACAAGAGAAAGCCCACTCAACTTTCAAGGGGCCCAGAGGACTCCAAACAGACAGGGCATGAAGAGGAATTCTCCAAGACACATACTAATTAAGATGCCTAACATAGAAAGCAAAGAGAAAATACTCAAAGCTGCTAGAGAAAAGCAAACCGTAACTTATAAAGGAAAAGCCATCAGACTTACCTCTGACTTCTCATTAGAAACCATGAAGGCCATGAAAGGGCTTGGAATAATGCTTTTCAGGGCCTAAAGAAGTATGGCTTTCAACCTAGACTACTGTACCCAGGAAAGCTATCCCTCATAATAGATGGAGAATAGAAAGTGTTCCATGAAGTAAACCATCTCTATGACTATTTGAAAACAAAGCCAAAATTTCAAAAGATCCTACAAGAGATATCCCACACAGAAGAAACAAGAAATCTACCTCAGAAGAGTACCAGAGATCAGGCACAACAATCACAGTCAGTATGCTAATAACAGCAGCACAGTCAACAACCCCCATTAACCCTTCATCATGGCAGGGCTTAAAGCAAACCTCACAGTTATATCACTGAATATAAATGGACTTAACTCCCCTATAAAAAGACACAGACTTGCAGGGTGGATCAGAAAGATGGACCCTTCCATCTGCTGCCTTCAGGAAATGCACTTTACTTCTAAAGACAGAAATCTTAGAGTAAAAGGATGGAAAACAGTTTATCAAGCATATGGAAGAAAAAAGCAAACAGGTGTGGCTACATTAATCTCTGACAAAATAGACTTTACACCAAAATCAGTTAAAAAGGATAATGATGGTCACTTCTTACTCATCAAAGGAATGATCCAACAGGAAGATATCACCATCATCAACATATATGCACCAAATTTGGGTGCAACACAGTTCATAAAGGAAACCCTACTCAAAAATAAAGCAAAAATAGACTCTAATTCCATCATAGTAGAAGACTTTAATATACCTCTATCAGCTCTAGACAGATCAACCAAACAGAAGATCAGCAGGGACATAATGGAGCTCAATAACACCACTGACCAGCTGGGGATAACTGATATTTACAGAACGTTCTATCCAAAAGACACAGAATATACATTCTTCTCAGCAGTGCATGGGACTTTTTCTAAAATTGGTCACATCTTAGGTCACAAATCCTCCATAAACAAATTCAAGAAGATTGATGTAGTTCCTAGCATCATATCAGACCATAGTGCATTAAAGGTAGAAATTAACAATGGATCAGGATCCAGAAAATACACAAAGTACTGGCGCCTGAATAATTTGCTCCTAAAAAATGATTGGGTCATCCAAGAAATAAAACAGGAAATTCACAATTTCCTAGTAATAAATGATGATGATAACATATCTTATCAGAACTTGTGGACACAATGAAGGCAGTCCTAAGGGGAAAGTTCATTGCTATAAATGCCTTCATATTAAAGACAGAGAGGTCTCAAATCAATCGCCTAACCATCCACCTAAGATCATTGGAACAGACGGAAAAAGCTAACCCGAGGAGCGCAAGACGAAAGGAAATAATTAAAATCAGAGCTGAGATTAATGAATTGGAAATAAAGAAAATGATTTTTAAAAAGATAAATCAAAGAGTTGGTTCTTTGAAAAAGTTAATAAGATTGACAAACCCCTGGCCAATCTAATCAATCGAAGAAATGAGAAAGCCCAAATCAACAAAATCAGAAAGGACAATGGTGAGATCACAACAGATCCTGAAGACATTGGAAGAATCATCAGGTTATACTTCCAAAACCTCTACTCCACAAAATTAGAGAACCTGGAAGTAATGGATAAGTTTTTGGACATCTATCAACTGCCAAGCTTAAACCAGAACAGATAAAAGCACTAAATAAACCTATCACATCCACAGAGATTGAAGATGTAATCAAAAACCTTCCCAAAAGGAAAAGCCCAGGACCAGATGGTTTCTCAGCTGAATTCTACCAAGGCTTCATCACAGAGCTGAAACCACTATTTCTGAAGCTCTTTAGAAGCATAAAAAAAAAGAGGGAAGGCTTCCAAACACCTTCTAAGAACCTACCATTGCCCTAATCCCGAAACCAGGCAAGGATGCAACAAGAAAACAGAACTATAGACCCATATCTCTGATGAACTTAGATGCAAAAATCCTGAACAAACTCCTAGCAAACTGGATACAACGCTACATCAAAAATATTATCCACCCTGACCAAGTTGGCTTTATCCCAGAGATGCAGGGATGGTTAAACATACGCAAGTCAATAAATATAATACATCACATTAATTGGCTCAAACACAAAAACCACATGGTTATCTTAATAGATGTGGAGAAGGCCTTTGACAAAATTCAATATCACTTTATGTTCAAAGCTCTAGAAAGAATAGGCATAGATGGCCTATACATCAACTTAATAAAGACAATTTATAAAACTCCTAAAGCACAAATCGTTCTCAATGAGGAACGACTCAAGGAGTTCCCACTCAATTCAGGAACAAGACTGGGGTGTCCACTCTCACCACTGCTCTTTTACATAGTGCAGGAGAAGGGCATAAAAGGGATACAAATCAGAAAGGAAGAAATTAAACTATCCCTCTTTGCAGATGACATGATCCTTTATGTATAAGACCCAAAGAATAGTATCAGTAACCTCTTGAAGGTGATTAATGCCTTCAGCAATGTGGCAGGATACAAAATTAACACACAAAAATCAGTAGCTTTTCTATATGCAGAAGACAAGCAGACAGAAAAAGACTTCAGAGAGACTATCCCATTTTCAATAGCCTCAAGGAAAATCAAATACCTTGTAGTATCACTAACCAAAGTTGTAAAGGACTTATATAAGGAAACTACTGAAACACTCAAGAAGGAAATAGAGGAGGACATGAGAAGATGGAAAGATATTACATGCTCATGTTTAGGGAGAATCAATATAGTAAAAATGGCAATCCTGCCAAAAGCAATTTACAGATTCAATGCCATGCCAATAAAAGTCCCAACCTTCTTCACCGACATAGAAAAAATAATCTCTAAATTTATTTGGAAGGGCAAAAGACCTCGGATAGCCAAAACTATTCTAAGTAAAAAATCCTACTCAAAAGGTATCACCATGCCTGACTTCAAAACATACTACAAAGCCATAGTAACTAAAACAGCATAGTACTGGCATAAAAACGGACAGACAGATCAATGGAACAGAATTGAAGACCCAGCTTTAAATGGAAGTAACTTCAGTTATTTGGTCTTTGACAAGGGGGCCAACAATGTACGCTGGGCCAAAGATAGCCTCTTCAACAAATGGTGCTGGATGAATTGGATAAACACGTGTAAAAAAATGAAAATAGACCCACTCCTTTCACCATGCACAAAAATCAACTCCAAATGGATCAAAGACCTCAATATAAATCCTGTAACCCTGAACACCCTGGAGGAAAAAATAGGAGGAACTCTACATGAAATAGGAGTAGGGAAACATTTCCTGAGGAAATCTCCTGCAGCCCAGGAAATGCAACAATCACTTAATCAATGGGACCTGATCAGGCTCAAAAGCTTTTGTACAGACAAACCATACTCAGAGTCAATAGACCTCCATCTAACTGGGAGACGATCTTTACCAGCTATAACTCAGAAAAAGGCCTAATCTCCTGATCTTACAGAGAACTCAAAAAATACATAATAAAATCTCAAACAGCCCCCTCACAAAATGGGGCACTGATCTCAACAGAGAATTCACAGAGGAGGAAATACAAATGGCCTTGTCCCGTCTAAGAAAGTGCTCAGCATCCTTAAGCATCAGGGAAATGCAAATCAAAACCACAATGAGATACCACCTTACCACAGTCAGAATGGCAATCATAAAGAAAACCAACAACAATCGTTGCTGGCAAGGATGTGGGGAAAAAGGAACCCTCATTCACTGCTGGTAGGATTGCAAACTCATTCAACCGTTATGGAAAGCAATGTGGAAACTCCTAGACAGAATGGACATAGAACTACCAATGGACCCAGCTATCCTTCTACTAGGCATCTACCCTCAAGATGTCACATCTCGATGCAGAAACTTGTGTAAAACTATATTTATAGCAGCTCAATTCATAATAGCCAAGAATTGGAATCAACCCAAATGCCTATCCATGGAGGAATGGACAGCAAAACTGTGGTATATTTACACGATGGAATTCTACTCCGCTGAATGGAAAAATGACATATCAAAATTTAGGAAAAATGGTCTGACTTTGAGCAGATCTTACTAAGTGAACACTCAAAAGATCAGAGAATCAAACGCAGCATATTCTCCCTCATATGTGGTCCTTAACCAGGCTAACTGTAAACTCTACACGGACTAGTAGAAAGAAGTGAGAGTTTATGAATGAGGGGTAAGGGATGGGGGGAGGAGAACGGCTTAAGCATGAGGCTAAACCAAATTAGGTTCAAAAACATAAAATCCTCACGAGCATACTGTAACCTATTGAGCAAGTAGTGGGCATCGACTGGCAAGAGGGGCCATGAATAGTAGGGGAGGGACTCTAAGCCTGTGAATAATTGAGCAGTCTGACAACCCCTGGTCCCAGTCACCGGTTCCTTCCCTCACTGAGCTGTTGACCAAAGTGACCCGTGAGGTTCCAAAAAGAAGACAGAATTTTGTCAAAGCCCTTGAATACCCTCCCCAGGCCTGAGGCAAAACCCTGTTGCTGAAGAAACCACAGAATGCTATCGATCCGCATCCAGAGACCTTTCAATGTCCGGAATGGTAACCA
This sequence comes from Zapus hudsonius, assembly GCA_004024765.1. NCBI lineage: Eukaryota > Metazoa > Chordata > Mammalia > Rodentia > Dipodidae > Zapus > Zapus hudsonius. The sequence goes on from PVHP010014660.1 coordinate 29,405, forward strand.
GCCCCCTGGTGGTAATTAGTGTATTTCTGGAAGGCACTGCACAAGCTGCCAGGGGAAGCTGATCAACGACAGCGGGCGTAAACAGAGATTACTGGCATGAAACACAGTCTGTGGCCATGAATAGGCTGACCATACCTCCTACTGGGAGAGAACAGCGAACCAAGAAAGGAGCACTCGTGCAATGGAGAAACCTGGGCCTGGGGGAGACAATCAACAGCTTTTAATTTCAGCCAAATATTCCACTTAAGGAGGGGGAGCCCTTGACTGAAACTGGGGATTCAGGGAGATAGGCACCAGATCACATACTCTTGAGCTCACAAGAAAAGAGGCACTATGGGAGCAATTGACGGGGAGGCTACTAAAAGTAGAATCTTGGCAATCCAGAATTGTGTATATTTGTTAACCTAGACTGATCTCACTCTCTGATGGAGATTGTGTTTGTATTTTTCAGGATGCAGCGAGAGAGCTGGGGCCCATCTAATCCTACCATCCTACCGTAGGCAGATAGCTGAGATTCTCGCAAGAGATGAGCCACCACAGTCATATCGTGGAGGATCCATATGGAATCCCACAGAGAATGAGGGGATGAACAAGGGACCCACAGCCACAGCCATTCAATCAACACAGGATAAGCCAGGATGACAGAAACCAACAATTTTTGACACAAAGACCCCTAAGCTCACAACATTAAAGCAGCCTTAATACCCACCACTACTCAGGGAACTGAGCAGAAGAGGGAGTGGAAAGATTGTGAGAACCATGGTGGGGGAGACTATCCAGAGGCATGGCACCCCTCAGTAACAACACACTTGGGCCAGGAGAACCAGACTGAGTACTAGGCTATCCATGGTCCCCTGCCACAAGGACTGATCCAGATGACCCACGGAGGAGGATATCCAGCTGATTGGGTATGGGGAGGGGGGGCATTGGGGAATTGGGGATAACAACTCTTTGCCCACTAAATAATGTAACTCATATGGACAATAAATATATATTTAAAAAAGATTAACAAATATATTCTATATTAGCTGGAACCAATCTAACCAAAAGAAATATACAAAGTAACAGAGACTACAGGGAGGATAGTACAAGAGATTCTATTAAAATCCAGAGAATTATTAGGGAATTCTTTGAAAACTTACATACCTAAAAGTTGGAAAATTTATAAGAAATGTAGAACATCCTAGATACATATAACCTACCAAAACTAAATTGAGGGGATATAAACAATTTCAATGTATCCAAAACAAGTAATGAAATTGAAGTAACAATAGTCTTCCACATCTACATCACTGCCTCCAAGGCTCAAAGAACATTATAGAAGGAGGGGTAGAAAGAATACAAGAGCAAGAGAATAGGGAGAAAGCTTTAAAACAGCTTTCCGGACATGAAGTGGCCACTGCATGCATGAGCACACGATATCATTTCCTGCACAAGTTCTGCATAATATTGGGCTCATCAGCATTTCATCATAGATGATGGAGAAGGGCAAAATAGACATCAAAATAAAGAGGGGCTAGCTGGAAAGAAGAAAGGGAAAGGGGAGGGAGGGTAAAAGAAGATAAATGGAGGGGAAGTTCTAAAATTACATTATGGCTATGCATAAAAAGATTAAGGAAAAAGCAAAGAACAGTAAAAGGACTAGTTGGGAAGAAGAAGGGGATCAGTGGAAGTGGGGAAGACGATGGGAGGCAATTATGATCAAAATACATTAGGTACATGTTTGAAAATTGTTAATGAAAAGATTTTTTAAAGAAAGAAGAGTGAGGAGCAGCATCCATCCCTCTCTGCATCCTCACTGTGGGCTGCGGGTGACCAGCTGCCCACATCTCCTGTCCCGTGCCTTCTCTACCATGACAGACTTGAACCTGGAACTGGAAGTGGAAGTAAAGCTTCCCTCCTCTAAACTGAGTTTTGTCACATGTTGTCACAGCAATGAGAAGGTAAGTAATACAGTAGGTATGTAATTGCAAAATTTAAACCATCTCTTTTCACGTCTGAGAATTTAAAACATCTGAAGTGAAAGCCAGTAATACTAATCAGAAATTAAATTATACAAAGAGATTCCCATTTCTCAGAAGTAAGAATCAAAAGTAAAGCCTCACAACAAAGCAAAGGCCAAGACTAGTTGAACTCACTAAGGATTCTACCTAGCTCTCGAATGAGGAGCTATGCATCACACACTGTTCCACAAGCATGGAAGGGGTGCCAAACTCACTCTACAAGTGCAGAATTCCCTTGAAACCCAAACCAGATAATACAACGACAACAACAGCAAAACAAAAAAGAAAACTAGAGACATGTCCTGGATGAACATAGGCATAAAAGTTCTCAATAAAATACTTGCAAACCATATTTGAAAACATTTTAAAAAGAGCATACACAGCAACCAAGTTGGTTTCATACCTGGTTGCAAGGATGGTTCAACATATACAAATTAATGAATTGAACACAACACATAAATAGACTTAGAAAAACAAAAATAGGAGAAAAAATCAGAAATCATGTTATCATCCCAATAGATACAGGAAAAGCTTTTCACAAAGTTCAACATCCCCTTGTGATAAAAACCCCGAAAAAACTAGGAATAGACGAAATATAACCCTACAGGGGCTGAGAGATGGTCCAGTCAGTAAAGTGCTTTCACACCAGCCTGAGTTCCTTACGTCAGATCCCCAACACCCACACAAAATGGCAGCCATGGTGGTGTACAGCTAAAATCCCAGCACTAGGGAGGTGGAGATGGGGCAAGACCTGGGGCTCGCTGGCTAGCTAATCCAGCCAAATAGGTTCAGCAGAGACTCAGTCTCAAAGAATAAGGTGGAGAGCAATGAAGGAAGACACCTAGCATCTACCTCTGGCCTACACATGCATGGACATGCCTACATGTTCACACACACCTACACAGATGCATGTGCAAGAACACACATATGCACATACAAGAAAAGACTATAACTCAACATTAAAGGCTAGACAAACCTATAGCAAACATCATATTAAATGGGGAAAAACAAGGTCTTTCCTTTAAATTCAGGAATGAGACAATGCTGGCTACTCTCTCCACTCTAGTTCTTAGAGTGCTGTCTCAACTACAGCAGAAAGACAAAATATGAAACAGAAGGCTTACTGATGGATTCGGAAGAAGCCATAGGACCCCTGTTTTCAAACGCCATGATTCTACACTTAATAAACCCTAAACTACTCCCCCAGAAAACTCAGACCTAATTAGCTTTCAGTAAAGTAACAGGATACAAACTCAACATACAAGACGTGGCAAGATTGCTCAGTGGTTAGAGACACTTGCTTGTAAAGCCTGCCAGCCTGGGTTCAAGTTCTAAGTCAGACACAAAATGTGGCACAAGAGCCCAGTCAAAAGGCCCTAATGTGCACCCATACCCACCACACACATGTTTTAAAAACACATAAAGAAAAATTTAAAACATACAAATTAAGTCCAGGTTTGCTGGTGCATGCCAACATACCTGGAGGCAGAAGGATCACAGTTCAGTGTTATTCTCAGCTACATGGCAAGTTCATGGCCAAACTGAGCTACATGAGACCCCGTCTAAAATGAATACAAAAACCAGTAGCTCTTTTACATAAAAACATTGACTTTTCTGAGAAAGAAATCAGGAAAATGGTTCCATTAACAATAGCTTCAAAAAATAAAAATACTTAGGACTAAACCCATTCAAAGAGACAAAAGATCTGTCTAATGAAAACTTTATGATACTAAAGAAAAAAAACTTTTAAAAGGATATAAGAAGAATGATTGGGAGAATTAATATTGTAAAAAGGACTTTATTACCAAATGTAAGCTACAGATTTAACACAATCCCCATCAAAACTCCAAAGACAGTCTTCACATACTAAAAAAAAAGTCCTAAAATTAAAATGGAAGCACAAAAGAGCCCAGGCAAGACAATTCTCCACAGAAAAAGCAAAGTTAGAGGCATTAAGATACCTGATCTAAAACTATCCTGCAGAACCCTGTAACAAAAAGAGCAAGGTCCTGTCAAAACACAGACACGTAGACCAGTGGAATGGAATTGAGGACCCCAAAATAAACCCCACAGCTAAGGCCAGCTAATTTTTGACAAAGCTGTCAAAACATACATTGGAAAAAAACAGCTTCTTTCATACATGGTGCTGGGAAAATAAGACATCCACCTGTAAAAGAATAAAACTAGATCCATATTTCTCCCACTACACAAAAGTCAATTTAAAATGGGTCAAAGACCTTAATGTAAGGCCTGAAACTCTGAAATTGCTAGAGGAAAGCACGTACAAAACATTTTAAGATACAGCCATTGACAAGAACTTTGTAAAAATAAGGTCTCTATAATACAGGAAATACCCCCAAGAATTGACAAGCTTGAAATTTAAAAGCCTCTACACAGCCAGGAAAACAATGAGCAGAGTGAGCAGATAGTCTGCAAACTAGGAAAAAATATTGTTCAACTATACACCTAACAGAGCATTTGTATTTAGAGTCTATGAAGGACTAAGAATTTAATACCGAAGAAACTTTTCATCCAGTCAACAAATGGGCTAATGAACTGTATAGACAGTTTTCAAGGAAGAAAATGGCCCATAAATACCTGAAACCATATTCAACATACTCAGCCATCAGGAAAATGCAAATTAAAACTGCTTTGAGATTGCATCTCACCCTAGCCAGAATGGCTACCATCAAAAAATCAAATGACGACAAATGCTAGAGAGGGTGTGAGGAAAAGGTAACACTCATTCACTGTTTGAGGAGTGCATACTTTGTAAACTTGCACTTTAGATATCATTATGGAGGCTTCTCAAAAATAAATAAATAGCCGGGCATGGTGGTACATGCCTTTAATCCCAGCACTCAGGAGGCAGAGGTAGGAGGATCACTATGAGTTCAAGGCCACCCTGAGACTACATAGTGAATTCCAGGTCAGCCTGGGCTAGAGTGAGACCCTACCTCGAAAAACCAAAATAAATAAATAAATAAAACTAAAAATAGAACTTCCACAGTACCTAGTCATACAACTCCTGGGATGGGTATCCATACCAAAGGATTATAAATCAATTTACCACAAAATAGTTCCGCGTCCATACTAACTGCTGCACCATTCACAATAATCAAGTTCTGGAATCAGCCTAGGTATCTATCGACAAATAAATAGATCAAGGAAAAGGTGGTGTGCCACTATGTTATTTGGCTAAGTAGAAATAGTATGCCCACCAAACTGCCTTCGAAATATTTATGTTTATGCATATTAATGCTAACCTCACTTTTGGCTAGAGAAACTCTTTTCAGATGGCAGTGACTACTGAGGAGACTCAAAACTCATCACACTGCTGACAAGAAGTGACAAGGTAATGCTTAGCACTGAGCGACACTTCTGTCACACCCTCCAAGGCTCAGGGAGTGTGGAAGAGGTGGAAGAAAGAATGTAAGAGAGAAGGATGGAAGGACTGCCTTGGAAATCTGTCTTCCAGACACAAAGTGGCCATTGCATTCATACCTTACATTACTACCATTACTTACAGAAGACCTGCATAATAAGAGGGAAGCAATGATGACATCAAAAGAGATGAGGGACTTGCTAGAAAAAAAATAGAGATTCAGCAGAGGGGGTTACAGAAGGACAAAAAGGCTGGTGGGGGTAGTTATGGAAGCTATTAGCAAAAAGTTTAAAATTTAATAAAATGTGGTACATATGCACTGTGAAATTTAATCAGCTGTAAAAACAAGAAAAATCTGACATTCACAGAAAGAACTAACTGGAGATTATTTTGTAAGAGAAATGTCAGATTCAGAGACACGATTCTATGTTTACTTCCACATGCAGAATCTATATTTAAATTGAAATGATTAGGAGGCTAGGAAGATTTCTTAGAAGTAAAAGGCACTTGCTTGCAAAACCTGTCAACCTGGGTTCAATTCAAGCTGCTTACAGAAGCTGGATGCAAAAAACGGCACAAGTGTGTGGTATTCATGTACAGCAGGAAGAGCCCCTGGCACATCCATATACATAAACACACATGCACATGCACACACACGCACACACACACACACAAAATAAATGAATAAATAAAAAGAAAAGATTAACTACAGTCTGGGTGAAAATATTGGCAAACCATGTGTCAATCAAAAAAATGCCACCGTTTATAAAGACCACCCCAAACCCAGAAGATGAAAAAAATCCAAACAGAAGAGAGCTAGAGAGATGACTCAGTGGTTAAGGCGCTTCCCTAGTACCCACATAAAACCAAATGTGCAAAAGGGGCTCATGCATCTGGAGCCTGACCACCTATTATCTCTCTGATCCTCTCTCCCTCTCTCTCTTTCTCTCACTCTCTCTTTCTCTCTCTCTCTGCTTACAAATGAATGAAAAAAATTTTAATATTATTTTAAAAATTTTTTTTAAATATGCAAAAGGGGGCTGGGGAGACAATTTAATGGTTAAAGGTGCTTGCTTGCAAAGCCAGCTGGGCCAGGTTTAATTCCCCATGTACCCACACACAACATGGTGTGTGTGTGTCCTGAGGTCATTTGCAGTGGCAAAAGACCCTGATGTGCAATAGTCTTTCAAATAAGTAAATTAATTAAATATTTGTAATAAAAGAAAATAGGCAAAAGGCATGAAAGCAAACGTAAACACTAATTAAACATGAATTAATTGCATGAAAAGGTGTTAAAAATTATTAGTGAAGAAGCTAGAGAGATGGTTCAATGGTTAAGGCACTTTCCTGCAAAGCCTAATGACTGGGTTTGATTCCCCAGTTCCCACATACAGCCAGATGCACAAAGTGTCGCATGTGTCTGAAGTTTGTCTGCAGTGGCTGGAGACCCTGGCATATCCATTCTCTCTCTCTCTTCTCTCTATGCCTACAAATAAATAAATAAAATTATTTTTTAAATTAGTAAATACAGAAATGTAAATTAAAGCCACAACGAAATACCACTTTATGCTCATCACACTGGATGAAATTTAAAATACAGTGACAACCCCAAAGACTGTGAAGTGAAGGATGTGGGGCAACAGGCCGCACATGCTTCACACACTGCTGGACGGAAAGGAAAACGCTGTAGCCACTCTGGAAAGCAACATTAGCTTCTTTGAAAAGGAAAACGCAACACACAAAGGAAGCAGCAGCTGTTCTCTTGGGCACCTATCCCAGAGGAATGGAGTCCTACAAAACTGTACATGAACGTTTATGGCATCTTCGTTTGTTAGATCCAAACAGCATATCCTTCAATAGGTGAACCATTAAACGGTGATGCAATCATGTTATAGATCATAATTGGCAATAAAAAAGAATGAGCCATTAACATAGATGACAGGTCCAAAGGACTTTCAGAAAAATATTGAGGGGGGGTGAGACTAATATGAGATGATGTATGAAATGACAAAAGTATTGTGACAGACAACAGACTGGTGGTTGCCTTGCGCTAGGGTGGAAGAGATCCCTCTAGCTTCTGGTCCAGCAGAGAGAGGATGGGGAACTGAGAAGCAGCTGTGAGGTTCACAGTCCAGATTCCCTCACAAACTAGAACCTACTTATACAACTATAGGGACTTCCCCTCCCCAAACTCCTTGTCTCCACATGACTAGAGGCCTATTTACAGAAGTCCCTCTTACCCTGTACCTCATGTTTAGCTGTCAAGAATACAAGACATACAAAAAAATTTCTTTAACTCAGCTATAACAGAAAAAAAATCTATCTCAACAAACTCAGATGTGACTAGAACAGGGATGCTCAAATTGGCCTTCTGAGAACAAAAACTGTAATCTGGGGAGATGATTCATTGGTTAAAACACTTGCTCAAAAAGCCTACCAGCCTGGAGTTCAATTCTCCAGTACCCACATAAAGCCAGATGCACAAAGTGGCACATGTATCTGGAGTACATTTGTAGTGGCAAGAGGCCCTGGTGCTCCCATAGTATCTCTCTCTCTCTCTCTCTTTCTCTTTCTCTCTCTCTCTCTCTCTCTCTCTCTCTCTCACACACACACACACACACACACAAATAAACAAATATATTATTTAAAACAATAAAATAGCCAGATGTGGTGGTGCATGCCATTGATCTCAGCACTTGGGGAGGCAGAGGTAGGGAGATCACTGTGAGTTCGAGTCCAGCCTGGAACTACGGAGTGAGTTCCAAGTCAGCCTGGACTACAGTGAGACCCTACCTTGGAAATAAATTAAATTAAATTAAAACTGGGCTGGGGAGATGGCTTAGCAGCTAATGGTGTTTGCATGCAAAGCCTGATAGCCCAGGGTTCAATTCCCTAGTATCCACATAAACCCAGACTCACAGAGTGGCACATACATCTGGAGTTCTAGAGTTTGTTTGTAGCAGCAGGGGGCTCTGGTGTCCCATATACATTTGCCCTGTGTATGTGTGTGTGTGTGTGTGTCTGTCTGTCTGTCTGTCTGTCTATCTGTCTATGTTTGTGAGTCTGAAATAATAGAAAAATAAAAATTTAAGCCGGGCGTGGTGGCGCACGCCTTTAATCCCAGCACTCGGGAGGCAGAGGTAGGAGTATCACCATGAGTTCAAGGCCACCCTGAGACTACATAGTGAATTCCAGGTCAGCCTGGGCTAGAATGAGACCCTAGCTCGAAAAACCAATAAATAAATAAATAAATAAATACCACAAAACTTTTAAAAAATAAAAATAAAAATAAATAAAAATTTAAAAAGATTAAAGGAGCTAATCCCAATACTCTGGAGGCAGAGGTAAAAGGATTACCATGAGTTCGAGGCCACCTTGAGATTACATAGTGAATTCCAGGTCTGCCTGTGCCAGAGGGAAACCCTACCTCTAAAAAACAAAATAAATAAATAAATAAATAATAAAAAGATTAAGAGCAGGGTAAACATCTTTAATCCCAACACTAGGGAGGCAGAGGCAGGAGGATCGCATAATAAATAAATAAATAAATAAATAACGATAAAAAGATTAAGAGAAGGGTATGGTGGTATACATCTTTAATCCCAACACTAGGGAAGCAGAGGCAGGAGGATCACCAGGAGTTTGAGACCACTCTGAGACTACTTGGTGAATTCCAGGTCAGCCTGGGCTAGACTGAGACCCTACCTCGAAAAACAAAACAAAACAAAAAAAGTAAAAACAGTAATTGGGCTTGGAGAGATGCAGCACTTAAGATACTTCTTTGCAAAGCCTGATGACCTGGGTTCAATTCCCAA